>CACKRE030001520.1:0-12054 GCA_902602495.3 Ectocarpus sp. CCAP 1310/34 | reverse complement strand
AGCGTCAAAGTCGGGAACGAGCCGCGGCGGGCGCTTTCCCTGCCGCCGGCCGCGCCGCCGGAGGGCGGCGCGGTGAGACGAACACGCCTTCCACGCCCGCGGGGGGCAACATGCTGGTTCCACCCATCGGGGTCGCGTCCCCCGATGGCGGTCATGGGAGAGGGCATAGGAGAGGGGACCTGGGGCGCGAGGTCTTGAGACTCGTCGTCTTCCTCGTCGTCCTCGTCTTCTTCAGAGTACTCGGGGTCGCCATCTTCGTCACCGCTTTCTTCGTCGTCCTTGTCCGCTACAGGTAGAACCGGTTCGTCGTCGCTCTGTGGTGATGAGAGAGAGGGGAAAGGGGTGGCGGGCGGAGCGGATGCGGCATACGCACGAATTGGTGGTGTATCGCGGCGATATTTCGTACGGTTAGGGTCGCTGTCTTTCAGAGGTTATGAACGTACAAATGTGGGGAAAGTAAAACACAGGCATATGCCAAAAGTCCAACAGCAACGTGTGTGCTTCTGCGCCACCGTTTTGTCGTGCGCCACACGCGTTCCGGGCAGCGAAGGCGGGCATGTCATACATATTCACCCAAACGCAACGGGCAGGGGGCGTACTCGGACAAAGAGTATTGCTTTGCAGTAATGGTGTTCCGCCATCACTTCTCGCGTTCAGATTATTTTTGTAGATGTGGTTACGATGAAGAGTACCGACGGAGATGCTCTTGGGATGGTGGCCTTCGCATCCTGTCTTTTACATCCGGGAGGTGGTCTAACAATGAACGAGCGAACACTCTAAAAAACTCGAAAAACTCCCGAGTGTAACATGTGATTTCAATGGTCACGACGTCGTCCTCTCCCTGGCCATTCTTCTTTTGTGGGGGGTTATTGGATATTGGTATATCGTGTAGTGGTTGAGGGCGGAAAAGAGACCTCCGACGGGGATACACAAGCGGGGGGTGTCTCCCAACATGTAAATACCTTTATGTGTCATGATGTAGTACGCTCACACACCCACGAGGTCGCGTGTTTTCCTTTCGAATAAATATTCCCATTAATATGCAGAGACAATACATAACGCTGACGACGCGGCCATCGTCTCGCGCTCGCCGGAGAGTCTCGAGAAGATGATGTCGGTCATCGTGCGCGTGGCCGGCCTGTTCGGACTGATGGTGTCGGAGCCAAAGACAGAGATCATGTGCATGCTGCCAAAAGGGATCGAGGAACACCCGTTCACGGTCAGCGCCGCCGGCCAGACGTACAAGCAGACAGATCGGTTTGTGTACCTCGGACGTACCATCTCCGCGGACGGGAAGGCCGACCGGGAGATCACGAGCCGCAGCTGCCGAGCGTGGAAGTGCTACCGCCGGAACAGTGCTTCGATGTACGACAGGCGACGGGCCGACCGCCAGCTCAAGATCCGGCTTCTCCAGGCTGAAGTGGTGGAGACTCTCCTGTATGGGTGCGCCTCGTGGAGCCTAACAGCGGAGCACTACACGAAGCTCAATGGGACCCACCGCCAGTTCCTTACACGGTGCATCGGCTGGAGCAAGCGGAAACGCTCAGACCGCCCCCTGTCCTATGCCCAGGCCCTCATCCAGGCAGGCTGCGAGTAACCATCGAGGCCACCGTGCGCAAACGGAGACTGTGTTTCGCGGGCTTTGTTATGCGCATGGAGGACAGCCGCCTCCCCAAGCGCATGCTGTTAGGAGCGATGGCGGGGGGCGTGGGATACCGGGGCGGGCAGGAGAGCGGCTGGGTGTCTCGTCTAGGAGTGGACCTCGTGGCCTTCAACATGGGAGACGAAAAGGAAGGGGGTGAATGGAAAGAGAGCGCGAAGGATCCGGAGGTATGGTACAACAAGGTCGAGGACGGGGCGGCATGGTTCATGAGGAAATGGTACAGGCAGGAGGCGGAAGCGTCCGCGAAGCGCCAGCGCGCGAGGGAAGCAGAAGCAGAGAGTACGGCCTCAGGACCGAAGAGAAAGAGAGCCGGGGAAGCGGCGGTGGGGGGGAAGAAACGGCGACCGGGCACTGCTGTACAAACGAGTAGGGCGGCCGAGGCAGCACCTGTGGCGAACTATGTACCCGGCTGATGCTGTTGCGCCCTGTTTCCCTCCCTGCTGTATGCTATACTCCTTTATGTATGTCCTTTTTATTGCCTTCGGCCTCTGTGCTGTGTTTCTGTGTTTCTTTTTTTCATGACCTCCTTGCCTACTCTGCTGTGTTGGGTACCGTGATCTCGCTTTGCTGTTGCCTTTGTTTTTTTACGTCTGGCTGTCTGCCCATCTGCCGCCTCTTTGTCGTGTTTGCTCCGTTACTCCCCTGCCCTGGTGCGTAGTGCGTGGTGCTGGTACGTTACCCTTTGATTTTTTCTTTAGGCGGGTGTGGGAAGCGTTCTCCTTTATTTTTGCTTTTGTTTTATTTTGATCGGTTTCCGAGGGCGCTTTTCTCGGAGGGTCGGTGCGATACCTGTTCTTTTCTTTCTATCATTTTGTTTTCTTTTTCCGAGTGGTTTGTACTAGTGCTGCACGTCTGATAAAAAAAAAAAGTGTGAGACATAACGCCTCGGGCGGGAAGCTATCCCCTGCTGAAACCCCTCGATTTCTTGCGGCGCAACAACTCAAGACCTCGCCTCCCACGGCCGGCTTCATAGGGCGCAGCAGGGCTGGGAGCGTCGATATTCCGGCTGAGATAGGTGAGGTAGCTACCTGTCAACCGTGCAGCCTTTGTTTTACAGTCGGGGCTAGTCCGTAGGGGTGGATTTCCAGTTTTTTCTCTGGGCGTACCACCGTAGGACAACTCGGAAATCTCCGAGTAAGGGTTGGATCCGCTGCAGTCTCTCCACGAGTCTATCGTGTTGCAACAAAATGTCGCCAACATCATGCACTCAGGTACTGTTGACATCTTTTACAAAAGGTTTGGAGCGATTTGATCCGTCAGAAGATAGGTATGTTGAGATCAAAGTCCAATAGTGTTGCGCTATGATGGAAAGATACGAAACGCAGGTCTGCATACATGCACCGCAGCACAGCAGATTGGGTTGACTTCAAGCAATCATACACTACACATGTCAACCTGCTGTGGAAATATCAGAAAGCACGCGGCGGGATGAGCTCACTATCTGTCGCAGCAGGGTCCATGATTTTTGGTGATCAAGAGAGGGTGGAAGCGACTTTTCTGAACTCCAGACCACATCTAGAGAAGTTGACGTTCGAAACGAACGCATCTTTGTGGATGGTCCGCGGTAACTCGATACTGTACACGAACTAGACCCCCCCCCCTGATTTTGACAGGATTATTTGGATTACTTTCGATACTCCTGAAACGTTTTGAGCAGTATCCTTCCAGGTACGAATATAGAAATGATTTTATGGATAAAAATGGAGACACACGCACCTGACTTTGGGATGGGATGCCATGAATGACTGTCTGAGTGTCATGGTATCTATTATCGATACACTACGGATAACGCCGAGTTAACTACTTCCTTTTTGTGCGCGTTACGATTTCAGGGTATCCTTGGCCTAGAACCTGTCCGTAGAGGGAGGATCGAGCCGACGCGCGATGAGACGTAGTAGGAGTAGCGGGCAGCGGGGGGGGGGGAGCGGTGACAAGAGCCATACAGAGCAGACCGTGACACCACCTGCGTCTAATCGCCCTGAACCAAGACGTGGACGGACATGCAGTCCCGCTGAAGGAAAAGCGACACCAAGGAGGACGCGCCACCCACGTAGTCGCCCCCCACGAACTCCGTCGAATCCTGTTAATGGTAGCAGCGGGGGGGGGTCTACGGCTACTTATCAACGGGTAGGCGGCCTGGGCACCGCTTCCCCAGAGGCTACACCCGCAAGTACGCCTGGCGTCGCAACTAAGCGAGTGGCGGGATCCGGCGCGCGTGGCCGAGATCCGGGAAGCCGTACAGGATCCGGTAGGAAACGCAGAAAGAGACGGACGCTGGGGCAGAGGCGGCAAGCCGTCTTTGAGGGGAGGATGGCAGACGAGGAGTACAGTGAGCAGCAAAAGGAGGCGAGGCAACAGGCTAAGGTCCGCAGAGAGCGAGAGATTGCCGAAGCTGAACGTGAGAAGTTGGAGTCTGGAGGCAAGCGGACAGTTGAATTCCGGCGTCGAAGTTGCGGTGGAAACCTTGGAACAGCTCGCTCTCGCTCCGTCAAGCGGAGTGCAGCGCGAAGACAGCCTGATTCTGGAGTTAGGAATACTCAGATCGGAGCCGAGAAAAAACACGCAAGAAACCTTGTAGGCGTGCGGAGTGCGGTTGGTTCACAAACAATCCGGATCTCGAACGCAGCATTTGCCCCTCAGGCGTAGTGCACGCCGTCAGTGACAAGCTATGCTCCGCATGCCATAGGTCGGAGGGCTTAGCTGGCTTCACGCACCTCAGAGGGCNTGATCCTGGAGTTAGGAATACTCAGATCGGAGCCGAGAAAAAAACACGCAAGAAACCTTGTAGGCGTGCGGAGTGCGGTTGGTTCACAAACAATCCGGATCTCGAACGCAGCATTTGCCCCTCAGGCGTAGTGCACGCCGTCAGTGACAAGCTATGCTCCGCATGCCATAGGTCGGAGGGCTTAGCTGGCTTCACGCACCTCAGAGGGCCACGGCTTGAACGAGCGACACGGTTGTTTTTGGCCGAGTACCAAGAAGGGGGAGCTGCCTCTACCTCTAGTGCGAGGATTTTGTCCCACCAACGACTGCATTTGCCAACGCCGAGATTTTTTCTCCGGTTCTCTTCTCGAGAGGGAAGCAAAGCCGGAGCTCCGAACATGTAGCGTGTGCAAGAGAGGGTACCCTGTGAAGGACCAGAAGAGGTGGTACAGTGTGGACGTCGTGGACGATAACATAACGGAGGGTGGTGGATCAGGACGCACACAAGCTTGGTACTGCCAGGCCTGCAATCAAGCTCGAATCCGGGCCATCGGAGAAGCTACTCAAAAAAAAGTTGCGGCATCGAGCAACTCGGGCCGGCCTAAAGCCGATGAAACGGCGCCGGAATAGCCGTTCAGCCGGGTGCGCGCGTTGGTGATTTAAGCCGTAGCTCGCGGGACATCCTTCACTGGGAGGATGTGTTCGACTGGCTCTCAGCTGAGCGCGCAAAGGATGGTGACCAAGAACTTGAGCGTGGGAGCGGGCGGAATGCCGTGCGCCAGATGTTCGAGAGCATCGCGAGCGCTGATGGGAGCCCTTNGCCAGATGTTCGAGAGCATCGCGAGCGCTGATGGGAGCCAAGCGCGGGTGGTCAGCAGCGAGGGGGGCTTTGGAGACGGGCGCCAACGACTACTGTGTCTCTTCCCGGTCAACGCTCGGGACGAGGTTATCGCATCCCTCGCCCTACGGGCGCGCCTGGCGAACACGTTCGATGGTCCGAGCACGCTCGCAAACGCCACGTCCGGTGGAAATACGTCCCTGCAGATAGTGAGGCGTCTTCTCGAAGGAGCGAATGAGGCAGACGCGAGGACGGAGATCGTGCGTGCGGCGGCGGAAATTGTTGGGGCCGATGTCGATCAGCATCCAGATCTCAAGAATGCCCGCATCCAACGGCAAAAGCACAAGTACAGCGTGGAGTTGGCCGCACCCGTGAAACCAGTGCGAGATGCCCTAGCTGAGATACCCCCGACATTGGTTGGACTCTTCCAAGGTATGACGAACATGCTCCTGTACCCCGAGATTACCGATATAGGGAGTGAGGATCCCGGCCGGGGCTGGGCGTGGGATGACATATAAACAGACGGTCCACAGCCAAGCGCAGCGGGGAGTGTACGGCGAGAGGATGATGGGAGCGATGGAGCCGACGCGCTTGAAGGAGCCGCCTGTGAGCGGCAAGCCCCCACTTGCGATGCCACCCGGGCAGAAGAGGTGGATTCTGCTGGGCCGATTTCCGAGGCAGCTGCCACTTTCATCGAAAAAAGTAACCAGGATAGGCGAGGTTTCGCACGGCGTTTGTACATGATTTGCAAGTGCACGGTGAAGGCGATTTTTCCTGGTCGACACTTGACAGCGGCCATGGTCGACTACGTGGACCTCATCCGAGTGGCCATCGTCAAGCTTGGCAAGACGAGGACGACAGACACCTGCCCGACTTATAGGTCGATGCGCGAGCAATGCCTGAGGATGAAGTCTGTCGACGGGTAATGGCAAGGTGGATTCAATGGCCACATGCCAGAACGAGACTTCAACGGAAAGGGTTGGGGATTCAACCCCAAGGCGAAGGGCAGCAACGCGTCAGCACTCACAGGAGAGAATTGCGTTATGTGGATGTCGGAGCATTCTTACATCGGTGCCGATGGGAAGACGGTCACGATGACGTGCGGTTGCGACCCGGTGAAGGCCTAAAAGCATCACTGTAGGGGGTGCGGGTGCAAAGGGCGCAAGTGCTCCCTCGCTTGCGACTGCAGGGGCCGTTCAGGTGCGTTTGACCATCCTATCGCTGTTCATTTTTCTTCTTGTGTAGACATGTGTGAGTGTTGATGTCGCCCATACTTTGTTCGTCGCCTAGTGATCATGTTGGTGTATCGCGCCGGTGCCATACCGAGCCCACATAATGCGGTCTGCGTGTCGTGTTTCAGGTAACAAACTTCCGCGAGATGATTTCGTCCAATGGCGGCTCCCCCGTTCGGCGTTGGTCAGGACTTACTGGCTTCGACCCCCAGCTTGGGTTTCGAGCATGTTTCCGGGTGAAGCGGATATCGGCGGCAACAATGGCGTTGGCGCAAGGTTTAGGCAGTGGCACAGCGGGGTTTCGGGAGTATTGATTATGTCTCCCTGCGCTTATTGTTCCCCGCGTCCAGGAATGTAGCGATTCAAGTGCTTGTATTTTCTCAAGGATACATGTGCTGTAGATATATAGTGTCGGATTCATTTACTCGTCAAGTTGAAAGTTCTTGCGTTGGGCCTATGGCATCATCATGGTGTGCACAACGATACACACACGGCAAACGACGTTGTTTTTGGAGCTTCACCCTCAATTTTTTTGTGANGTTTCGGGAGTATTGATTATGTCTCCCTGCGCTTATTGTTCCCCGCGTCCAGGAATGTAGCGATTCAAGTGCTTGTATTTTCTCAAGGATACATGTGCTGTAGATATATAGTGTCGGATTCATTTACTCGTCAAGTTGAAAGTTCTTGCGTTGGGCCTATGGCATCATCATGGTGTGCACAACNCCACCTGACGAATTACCTCACGTTCATTAAAGTTGTTAGCAATCTCTTGTTCGTGCGGGCGGGGGGAGTCTGAATGGAAACACGCGAACTCACGTAGCGGTACTTCGAATATGTTGTGTTTCGGTCTGTTTCGTTCTTTACTTGTTTCCGAAAGACGCACGACGACACAACTCCATTAACCAGTCGGATTTCACCGGAGTACAAATGGGATACATGCCCGTGCGGGCCCCAACGGGGCATCCTGACGGCCGCAGCAGCTGCTGCGTGCGAGTGCGCCGTAGTTTTCTTGCGTGACTTTGTCGTTCGATGTGTGTGCATGGCGACGCAACACTACAGGACACTGTAGGAGATAAAGTAACCGTTTTCAGTTCAAATATGGACGCACGCCATTTGCAGTTACTTCACCTGTACTGCGTGTTGCACCAACGTTCAAATTACAGTAGAACCGAAAGCCTCATAGCAAGCCTATCCTGTGTCTCATACCACGAGTAGCGCGTCCAAAGATAAGCACGATTGATCCGCGCAATACCTCTTTTTCCAAGCGATAAGTATCTCGGAAGCACTTCTGGGCACAATACTCGATATGTGTACTCCTCGTGTCATTGGTCGTAATTGTGTTAAGTTTCGTGTCGATCGGTTACGTATAGGGCGCGTTCTCGTGTTAAGCTTGCCGCGCGTGCACACCACAGGAGGTTCGGCCGCAGCAGGGGCATGGATCACATTTTTTCGGCAGAGTCTCGGAGCCTGCGCCGAGCAGTTCTCGCGCTATAGTCTGCGAAATTCCGTGAAACCAGCTTTCCTGAATAGCTACTGGTCCGTGAGACCAGCTGTACGCCGACAAAGGTGGCAGTGCGGACGTCTGATCGCCGGTGGGCTAGCCAACTGCCATTTTTTGTGTTGAGCCGCTTTTTTTTTTCTATCAGGCGTGCAGCACTGGTACCCATTTTTTTTTTTTTTCTTATATCACACAACAAATCCATCTCTATATATATCATGAACGGAGATGAAAGGGCTTTTCCAACACGGAGATGTAGCATGGATCAAAGCATTTGTTGGATTTCAGCTTTTACAAGCGGACATCAACCCAGTAGTATTTTAGCAAGCTTACGAACGCATATAGGATACCATCAGGATTGTCATTGGTTTTATTTCAAGTTGAAGAGGAGATATTTTTACGATGTAAATGACAGTAGAAATAAGTCCTACATATGTTGTTGTACTTCGTATTGGTTTAATATTCATGTAGAGTATGAGACATTAAGTGAAAGTTTTCTGAGGTACATCTGCAATTGTCGGAAGGCAAAAAAATAAATAAATATATAGAAATACGTCTAAGATAGATTAGCAATGAATCCAAAGCGTGAGCGAAAGGCTACCTGTATGTCTACGGTTTCCCAGACAGCATACAACGCTAACTCCCCTGTGGGTAACAGGCTCAACAAGGCAGTTTGGTAGCCATCTTGTGTATCAATCTGTATGTTATGTTGGGAAGTTGTAGTCGGAAGATTGAAGGGAACTCGGTTTGTCGGGTGTTCTATTATAGCACCCTTATGTGGTTGCGGAGCAAGCGCGTTTCGGGTTGTGTATGGTTTCGTCATCAACTTATTTTTTGTTTGTATGTATGGGGGCATGGCGGCGCGGGAGAACATATTGATTTTGTGCGTGTGTGTTTTCGTCCTATTANTTGGTAGCCATCTTGTGTATCAATCTGTATGTTATGTTGGGAAGTTGTAGTCGGAAGATTGAAGGGAACTCGGTTTGTCGGGTGTTCTATTATAGCACCCTTATGTGGTTGCGGAGCAAGCGCGTTTCGGGTTGTGTATGGTTTCGTCATCAACTTATTTTTTGTTTGTATGTATGGGGGCATGGCGGCGCGGGAGAACATATTGATTTTGTGCGTGTGTGTTTTCGTCCTATTATGTGTAATGGCATGTCGTTCAATGTGAGAAGGCACGGGAGAACATTATCTCATCTTTGCCGCCTGACGTGGCTGCCGATAGAGGCGTAACAACATATTCGCCTGATTGAGAGCGTAGCATCTGATTGAGAGCGAGATTGCGCGATACGCTGTAGCCGGACTACCACTGAGAGGTGGAGCTTGCTGTGTAGCTTGAATTGAAGGGCTAGCCCGTAGCTTCAAGCCGCTACCCTGGTCATCCTGTGGGAGTCTCTCGTTGTGGAGCTACAGCGGGGAGCAGAAGCTACAGCAGAGCCCACCGCCCGACGCGATACCGCCCTGAAACAGTTTGAGCAGAAATAGCCAATCTGGGCAAATCTAGCAACTTGTCTAGCTCCTCGCTGCAGCATCCGATGACGATGACACGCATATGCTCGCGAAGCTGCTGATGAGACCTTCAATTTGCACCGCTTCTTGGAATAGCCCGTCCCCTACTTGCCAAGAAATGGCAAGAGGCGTCTGGACCCGAAATTTCAATTTTTTTGGCTCTCGCTCTCAATCAGATACTTCGCTCTCAATCAGGCGAATATGTTGTTGCGTGTGGTTGGGGTTTCATCACTGACATGTGGGTGTGTGTGAAATGCAGTGGGTATGGTTGCCTCTCTCGCCCGTGTGTCGGTAGAAGGTATAGCTACCTTTCCCATATATTTTTAGGCAGCGCGGACCATAAGTAAAGACAGGGTGTGTCATTTCATACATCTACATCATTTGTATGTTGTTGTTGTTGTTGTTGTTGTTGCTGCTGTTGGCTTCACATTAAATACCGTTCCGATCTCTCTCTACCCGGTACCTATGTCCGTACTGATCCAACATTCGACGTGGTCGATTCCCGTCGTCGCAGGTTGACATACCCTTAAAAATTGCCCCGAGGGGTCCGCAAGTCAATAGAAATCAACGACAGATATTTTATTCTGGAGTCCTCCATTCCCTCTGCGCGCTTATACGAGGTAACAACTGAGACAATTATAGGGTCACCATCACGGGCCGGAGAGAATGAGGTACACCCCTTGGTTCAATCTTTGTACATCACAACGCAAGCAGAGACAAGGCCATCTCACACAGAAAAAGAGAGCAAAAGACAAAAAGACAAAAAGCGAAGAAAAGTATGTGGAAAGAGAGGAATGAGAGGTTGTTCTATAATGCTTACAAGCAGTCTTGACGGTGTTGTGTATGGGTAGGGGGAGTACTCCCTGTGTCCGTGTTGTTCCCAGATGTTGTCGCATCAAGTGGGAGATGTGTCATGGACAGGTAGACGTGGAAGGGCGGCAACAGGTGAACGGCAGCAGCATAATATGTCGTGCATGGTGGCATGTTGGGCTTGTACAAAGACGCAGTCCATCTTCGACCACACACGAAGGAGTTTGTTCGTACCTGTCGGAGTTTTGGAGGGTCCAAGTCAGTCGCAAGCAGAGTAGGAAGGAGCGAACAGANATGGACAGGTAGACGTGGAAGGGCGGCAACAGGTGAACGGCAGCAGCATAATATGTCGTGCATGGTGGCATGTTGGGCTTGTACAAAGACGCAGTCCATCTTCGACCACACACGAAGGAGTTTGTTCGTACCTGTCGGAGTTTTGGAGGGTCCAAGTCAGTCGCAAGCAGAGTAGGAAGGAGCGAACAGACGCAGTGCTTCTCTACAGCTTTAGAATCCATCCTCCTCAAATCCTAACGGAGATGATTACGTATCGCACAACGGCTGGATCCGAATCGCCGGCTAGCTCCGAAAACCAGGAGAGGTGGGGGAGTAGCTCAGATGAATGGCTGCGTGTGCGCTCCTTTATGTGCGTACTTGGCTGACTCTTTGAAGGGTAGAATTCTGGTTCGGCGTCCTTTGGCGGCATTTCGGCATTTCAAGTAGTTGCCATTGTCACCTGGATGTATGGGAATTTTGGCGAGGAAGTCGATCATAAGTTTCTCAATCTACTTGCAAGGGACACGTTTCATTTTCAGTGTTCCCCCTTGCGATTTCGATGGTCAAATATGCGGTTGCCCACACATCTTTGCATCGTTATAAACTAAAATGCTCCTTTTTTTTCATTAGGCACATTATTTTCGTTGACAGGTTAGATGTAAACGTTAGAATGTGTAATGTTGGCGTTGAATTCCGCGTTGTTGTTGTTGTATCAATTATTTCGTTAACCATGTTGCACATTTCGTTCTGATCATACATAATATTACTTTCATGTTCCATTTTCACAGGTTGGCCATCTCCCATCCGATGCTAAGACATTTATTATCTTTCCACCACGAAGTTCTTTTCATCTATACGCTTCCGTTTTGTTTCCCCGCGGCGTCTTATGTGCCGGGTTTTGAGACCACGGGCTCCCCATTTTTTGTGGACTATAGAGCTAATGTGAGAAACAACAACAACAACATAACGAAAAAATAGCAGTGTGAGCCCACACACGCTTGATACGAGTACGCATTTGAACATGCAAGCGTTGGTTGACCGCTGCGCGGCGAATGAAATGACTACACCGGTCCGGTGTTGCAACGAGCAACAACATGTACCAATACGTGGGCACGCATGCAACCAGGTAGACCGGCGGACCGCACCAGCCATCACCCCCATTTTTTTTCTTAATATCACACAACAAATCCATCTTTAAGAAATAAGTCTAAGATAGATTAGCAATGAATCCATAGCGTGAGCGAAAGGCTACTTGGATGTCTACGGTTTCCCAGACAGCATACAACGATGTCTCCCCTCCCTGTGGGTAACAGGCTCAACAAGAAAATCGTCACCCCTCTTCTTGTTTTTGAAGAAAGAAGACCACCAAAGCACAACAGAACTCCTCTGCGAAGAGTGAAAATTCTTCTTCCTTCTGATACATGTTATGGTATTTGGAGGTAGACTTGTGATCGTGTTTGACCATGGTTATTTGGCGCCGTCGGATGCTAAGACGTGACGTCATGCTAGATCAGGGCTTTATGCCGAG
>CACKRE030001519.1:318-12761 GCA_902602495.3 Ectocarpus sp. CCAP 1310/34 | reverse complement strand
ACGAAAAACACACGAATCAGCCATGCACTGCTCGAACCCCAAAGCCAAATAGCACTTCANCGTCCCCACTGCAAAAATATCGTCTACGTGTACTACGAGAAGCAACACTATTTCCCCCCCTTCGACTTTACGAAAAACACACGAATCAGCCATGCACTGCTCGAACCCCAAAGCCAAATAGCACTTCATCAGTAACGCGTACCACTCTCTAGATGCCTGCCTCAAGCCATAAAGGCTCTTGTTCAACTGCACTATCTTCCCCGACAACGCACCACATCCTTCCGGCAGTCGATCGAAAATATCTTCCTTGAGAGGGGCCCTCACAAAAGCCTGGTCGATATCGAAGTGACACAACTCCAAGTCAAGCTCACACGCCAAAGCTGCCAACATACGAACACTAGATGAAGCTACAGTAGGTGCATACAAATCACCAAAGTCAATGTACTCCTTCTGCATGTCTCCTCTCGCAACAAGTCTAGCCTTGGCCTTCGTAGGAAAGCCGAACGCATCTACCTTCCAATAAATAATCAACTTCGACTTGATGCAATTGTCTATTCGCTGCTACGGTCCAACAATCTTAAACGCGTCTGCTTCTAGCAATCCAAACACCTCACGCTTGGCCGCATCCATGAACTGCTCGCTGTGCTCGCTCTGCTTTGCCTCTTTGAAAGTCTGGGGTAATCGGAGGTCCTTGGCGTGGCAGCGCGGCATGTCGGGTCGCAAAAGAGGCTGCTCCATCTCGCGCACAGCTGAGTCGAGGTCATCGCGGGTTNGACGGACCGATCGACCAACCATTCCCCATGCGTCCCTCCTCGCCGGTGTCCACCTCCGGCAGCTTTCCCGTGCTCTCTACCAAGCCCTCACTCCTCGCGAGCTGCTCGCCTCCGCCCCCCTTCTCGCCGCCCCCCTCCAATCCTGGCCGGAGCATCGTCTTACCGTTCATGACTCGCCGAGCATCCAGCATGGAGAGGAGGACATCTTCGTTTGCTTGAGCCAGCAGCCCCATGGTGATCTCGGTCGGAGGCCGAGGCGTGGTGACGGCATCGTCCTGCAGTGATGGCAACTGCCGGTCCGCCGATAGGGCAGAAAGATGTTGCTGGGCGATGGTGCGCGCTTCCGCTCTCGTGCGTCCTCGGATCCGCGGATCTCCCCCCTCGCCGAGCTGTATCGAAGCATGGGGCGTGAGAGGTGCGTACCCTGGTGCGGTCGCCGACTGTGTGGTCCGCCNTCGCGAGCTGCTCGCCTCCGCCCCCCTTCTCGCCGCCCCCCTCCAATCCTGGCCGGAGCATCGTCTTACCGTTCATGACTCGCCGAGCATCCAGCATGGAGAGGAGGACATCTTCGTTTGCTTGAGCCAGCAGCCCCATGGTGATCTCGGTCGGAGGCAGAGGCGTGGTGACGGCATCGTCCTGCAGTGATGGCAACTGCCGGTCCACCGATAGGGCAGAAAGCTGTTGCTGGGCGATGGTGCGCGCTTCCGCTCTCGTGCGTCCTCGGATCCGCGGATCTCCCCCCTCGCCGAGCTGTATCGAAGCATGGGGCGTGAGAGGTGCGTACCCCGGTGCGGTCGCCGACTGTGTGGTCCGCCCGTCTTGGTGCGGTTGCGGCGGGGACTGCTTAGCCTAATTGGATGAGGACGACCAGTCCAGAAGCGGCGGCGAGGGCGACAGCGGCGCAGACCCCGGAGGCGGCGGCGACGGCGACGGTCCGGCGGCGGCAACAGCAGTGGGCGGCGGTGGAACGGCGGATGTCGATGACGTGGGCGGCCTCGGGAGCGGCGGAGCGGCAGCACCAGGCGAAGGCGCGGGCCACAACGCGGGCCCCGAAGGTGGCGGCGGCAGCGACGGTCCGGCGGCGGCAACAGCAGTGGGCGGCGGTGGAACGGCGGATGTCGATGACGTGGGCGGCCTCGGGAGCGGCGGAGCGGCAGCACCAGGCGAAGGCGCGGGCCACAACGCGGGCCCCGAAGGTGGCGGCGGCAGCGACGGTCCGGCGGCAGCAGCAGCAGGCGGCGGCGAAGCGGCGATCTCGAAGGGTAGATGCTGGGGCGTGGGTAGAGGCCCCGCGGAGGGGGTTGGTGAAGCATTGCACCCCCCACCGCCCCCCCGGGTATTTGCCATCGGGGTTGGGTTTTCGTCGCCTGGCAACGACGTTGTATCCCCCCGACGGCGGGAGCGCCGCCCACGCTACATTCGAGGTGTAGCACACGTGGCCGGTCCTCTCCTTGAGCACCTTAACGGTGACGTCGGCGTGGTTGTCCCCGGCGTTGCGGAAAAAACACGGCACGGCCCTGCCGTCCATTTTCGTTGCCGGCCGCTCCCACATG
This sequence comes from Ectocarpus sp. CCAP 1310/34, assembly GCA_902602495.3. Classification (NCBI taxonomy): domain Eukaryota; class Phaeophyceae; order Ectocarpales; family Ectocarpaceae; genus Ectocarpus; species Ectocarpus sp. CCAP 1310/34. The sequence goes on along the minus strand of CACKRE030001519.1, from coordinate 10,435 downwards.
AAACCGTACTGGAAGAACGGGATCAAGCGAAAAGGGCCTCCCTTGCCGGTGTAGAGTTCCTGCGGCGACGCACCCCCGGGGTTGGAAGGAGATGCTGACTGGTTCAGTTNGAGGAAAAAACACGGCACGGCCCTGTCGTCCATTTTCGTTGCCGGCCGCTCCCACATGAAACCGTACTGGAAGAACGGGATCAAGCGAAAAGGGCCTCCCTTGCCGGTGTAGAGTTCCTGCGGCGACGCACCCCCGGGGTTGGAAGGAGATGCTGACTGGTTCAGCTGCTGCGCGGTGTCTTTTGCGGACTCCGCCCAGAGCTCATCGCCACGAACACTCAGCCCGCGGACACGAGAAAATCCTGCGGGGCCAAGCAGCTCCTGGGCGGCCCGGCGGGATGCCTTGGCCACCTTGAGGCACCTCTGGATGGCGCTCTCGACGACGCCGTTGTACTGCTGCACGCCGGGAGGGGAGTACTCGAGCGCGATCCCCATGCTGGCACAGAACGCCTTGAAGTCGCTGCTGGTCCAGAGGGCATCGCAGTCGCAGTGGATGCACTTTATCGCGGTACCAGCCTTGTGGGCGGCATCCACGACCATGCGCTTGCCGACCGCTAGCGCCTCCGACTTACGCCGCATGGCGTAGCAGACCATCCATCCCGTGGCGGCGTCCACACCGAAGTGCATAGAGTGGTTGCCACCGATCGTCGCCGTGTACGCGCCGCAGAGGTCGATGTGGAACACGTCGTTCGGCGCCCTCTTGCCGCGGTACCCGCCCCCCTGCTTCGGCACCGGCTCCCTCGTCCCACGCGCCGGCACGCACCATCGACAGCTGTCCATCGTGCCCGTGAGGGTAATCCCGTGCTGCTTTGCGGACAGCCTCAAAATGGGTTCGGACAAGTGGCCGGCACGGTTGTGGAACGTGTTAATATCCATAACCTTTTGTGCATTGCCGACATCGAAAGGTGTCTTCCCCGGGCCCAACACAGCCATAGCGCGTTCACACTCTTCACTTTCCCACACATCAATCATCGTCGCCGAGTATTCCGCTACAGCATCCGTCAAACGAAGGGGTTCTAGATCGGAATCCATCGCGGCTGTAAGAGCCGATGTCACAAATGAAAAAGAACTCTCACGGGCACTCTCATTCGCAACGTCCATAGAAGGCAGGGATTTGTGGGGAAGGTGGGTTGCAAAAAGGAAATCGCTGGAACCGCCACGAATAATACGCAGTTTCCGTGCATCATTTACGTACCGTTAGGGTTGGTACGGACCTCATGCTTGTGAGACACCTTCCATACCGAGAAAAGGTTGAAACCACACCCGGGTACAAACAAAACTTCTGGCACAGTGCCGTCCAAATCCTCCTGTTTCCCGTCGGCTCCGACTTGGTGGAACCTAAGGTCCAAACTTCCTACAGCGGCAACCTTGATGAGAGCCGAGTCTCCAATCCGAATAAATCGTTCATCCGGGCCCGAGTGGCGTACATTGTACATTGCATCAACTTTGTTCGAAATCATTGCACTAGCTCCAGAATCGGCTTGCCATTGTTCACTACCAATCGGATTCGGCATGGAGGGTTGGCACAAGAAAGCTTTTTCAACCGTGGGACGGCGGGTGAGACGGGCTACGACTACCTTTCCAGGCACACTTGGTACAGCAGGGACAGATGCATCACACTCCGACACGCCAACCACTTTATCAGGACTCTCAAGTACAGCGGGCACGCGGGGTACATCATGAGTAGACAAACCAAACTTCGAGACACCGAACTCATCATCAGAACGTTCATGCACAGCAGGCACGCGGGGAACACCAGGAATTGACACATCAGACTCAGCACTTGTGAACACGTCAGACATCGAAAAACCAACATCCTTCTCAAAGTCAATCTCAGACTTGCCTCGAGGGCACACGCCACGTGCTATGAAGAGACGCAGAGGGGAATCGCCGGCTGGAGGTAGAGCGTCGCCTGGAGCTGGAGAGGGAGAGGAGGAGGAAGAAGTCGCCTTGGGTGCACCGTAGTGCTGCTGCTGCTGATGCTGCTGCGAGGTGTCGAAGCCCTCGTAGGCTCGCGGTTGTTGGGCGTCCGGTCCGGCAGCAGAACNGCTGGAGGTAGAGCGTCGCCTGGAGCTGGAGAGGGAGAGGAGGAGGAAGAAGTCGCCTTGGGTGCACCGTAGTGCTGCTGCTGCTGATGCTGCTGCGAGGTGTCGAAGCCCTCGTAGGCTCGCGGTTGTTGGGCGTCCGGTCCGGCAGCAGAACGATAGTGTGGTACGTTGCTCACTTCTTGCTGCTGGTAGAGCCCTCCGCCGTCGGGCAATTGGTGGAAACCGTATCCCCCGCCGGCGGCGCTGCCGTAGGGACCTCGGCCATGGTCCACTCCGTGAGCCGCGAGCCCGTAGCCGTAGCCTGCCTCAGGAGGTGGCGGGGTCCAGCTGGGTGTAGATCCGGGCGCCGACGTGGCCTCCCATCCCGAGATGTTGTCGCCGCCTGATGGTTCTCCACCTCCGATGGCGAAATGAGCCGAAAAATAGGACCGCGGTACGTTAGCAATCTGCGCGGGAGGAACGTTGGGCGGCGGAAAATTACCACCACGGCCGCCCACCTGACGACCTCGGCTCTCCGGGGGGGAAGGGCCGTATCCACCATACCCACGCCCCCCAGAGTTGCGCCCCTGCAGTTGTCCTCCAGCTCGGGATCCTGGCCCACACGGCGGTCCCGGCAGCGCTGGAGAGTGGCCGCAACTCCAGCCCGCACCTTGTTCGTTTTGGTACGGCTGCTGTCAAGATGGGCCACCAATCATCCGCCCCGAGTCTTGAGCTCCGCCTCGAAGGAAGGNCGCCGGCGGCGCTGCCGTAGGGACCTCGGCCATGGTCCACTCCGTGAGCCGCGAGCCCGTAGCCGTAGCCTGCCTCAGGAGGTGGCNGCGGCGGATAATTACCACCACGGCCGCCCACCTGACGACCTCGGCTCTCCGGGGGGGAAGGGCCGTATCCACCATACCCACGCCCCCCAGAGTTGCGCCCCTGCAGTTGTCCTCCAGCTCGGGATCCTGGCCCACACGGCGGTCCCGGCAGCGCTGGAGAGTGGCCGCAACTCCAGCCCGCACCTTGTTCGTTTTGGTACGGCTGCTGTCAAGATGGGCCACCAATCATCCGCCCCGAGTCTTGAGCTCCGCCTCGAAGGAAGGTCGACCCCTGGGCCTCCCGCCTCCCGCTCATGTACGCGCAGAACTCGTTGTAGTGGACGAGGAATTCGTGGCGTAACTTGTGACATTCGGAGGTCTCGTGGGTGCTGTTGGGGCCGTGGAGCTGGCAGAAGAGCGATGGCTGTTGCTGTGGCTGCACCGACCCCTGTGGTTGCTGGAGTCGATANACGCGCAGAACTCGTTGTAGTGGGCGAGGAATTCGTTGCGCAACTTGTGACATTCGGAGGTCTCGTGGGTGCTGTTGGGGCCGTGGAGCTGACAGAAGTGCGATGGCTGCTGCTGATTTTGTTGATGTAGCGGTAACGACCCCTGTGGCTGCTGAGGTCGATGTCCGCCTTGCTCCAATCCTGCAGCGACTGGTTTCCCCGCCCCGCCGCCCCGGCCCACGCCGGCAGCGACGAGGGCGTGCCTCATCTCTTCCTTCCCCTCTCCAGCTCTCCGCTCGTACCTCAGCTCGTGCTCTTCCAACCTCAGCATCTCCTGCATTGTAGCCCTCGAGAACACATCGAATCAAACAGAAGGCGGTCTTGAGTTTTCTCAAACCTTGGGAGAAATCCCCGGACTATGTGCCTGCACATCGACTTTTCATCCCTGTTATCACCATACGATCGAAGTCTCAACCAAAGCGCAACTGCCACACCGTAATAGTCCATAAGACTCTCTCCTTGCCTCTGGTCTATTACGTTCCATGCGTCGTCAAGAGTTTGTCGCTCCTGACTCTTATCCTGGCTGTATTGTTCGAGAAACACGCGGTACCCTGCTGGAGGCGATTCTGATGCCAAGATTTGGGCTTGTACGGGTTGTGCTGTGATCTTGGCTAGCATAAACGTCCAAGTCTTCCTGGATTGCTTCACTTTTACTTTCTCCTCTCCGAACGTGCTGCTCAACCAGTTCAAATGCACACCAGCTGCACCAACAGGGACCTCTGAACTCCTCATCACACCAGCAAGTCCCTCACTCTCCAGCCACGCTTCAAAAGCACTCGTGAACACTCGCAATGCAACTTCGATCGATCTGTTCTTCAGATAGTCATCACTCCATGCTGGTACATCTATCTTTTCTCTCTGCCTCAGTTCTAAAATCTGGTTGCTAGACGTGCCTGAGTGGGCACGGTGCCCCTGGTCATGAGTTGATGTCGCGAAGGCCTGCTTGAAGAGGTCAACCAGCTCACGCATCGTGTCGCGCTGATCTTTCCCTCCTGCCGCTCGCGCACCCCCTCGGTCTCGTGCATCGTTGACGAAGAAAGAATCGCTCCCTCCTCCGGCCGCGAAGCCTTCCCCGGGGGGAGGGACAGCCTGACCTGATCCCCCCGGAGGTTGTCGTTCCGTCTCCGTCCGGCATGTTGGGCGCTTAGACACGGCGGCCACTCACTTGATCGTTAGGGATAGGGCTAGCGTCAAAGATCAAANCTGCCGCTCGCGCACCCCCTCGGTCTCGTGCATCGTTGACGAAGAAAGAATCGCTCCCTCCTCCGGCCGCGAANGCTTCAACACATCAGAGCCATCACGCTCCGGAACATCACAGATGCGGCGGGTTACCACATCCGCGGGCAGTTTACTGTATTTTATCGTTGCCGGCAAACTCGCCGCGCGGTTCTTTTATTTTTGCCGTCTACAACTGCGCCGGGCGCACCAAGCTACTCAACACGCTAGCGTAATAGATCAAGAGAGTTGCTGCTGTGTCTGCGCGAACAAGACGGCTGGAGGAGATGGACGAAGACCTCCGGGGGAACCAGGGACTAGTTCCTCTCCCCACGGGGAAGACAACGGGGGGAAAGGATGAGAATCGTTGAACCTCCCCGACGTGGACCAGGGAGAACCGAGAGCAGCCCCGGATGGAGGGGAACAAGATCCAACTATCGCCCTCGTCGGCCTCCTCCGTCGGGTTGCCACATCCGCCTCCCAGACTCCGGGACATGACGTTCGCTCAGGCACGTCTAGTTCCCAACCCACAGAGTTGAAGCTGAGAGAGAGAGTCGAAGTACCTAAGTGGAATGAGGCTTTCTTGAAGGATCGGAGTGTGACTGTCGCGTTCCGAATTTTCACGAGTTGCNCAACGGGGGGAAAGGATGAGAATCGTTGAACCTCCCCGACGTGGACCAGGGAGAACCGAGAGCAGCCCCGGATGGAGGGGAACAAGATCCAACTATCGCCCTCGTCGGCCTCCTCCGTCGGGTTGCCACATCCGCCTCCCAGACTCCGGGACATGACGTTCGCTCAGGCACGTCTAGTTCCCAACCCACAGAGTTGAAGCTGAGAGAGAGAGTCGAAGTACCTAAGTGGAATGAGGCTTTCTTGAAGGATCGGAGTGTGACTGTCGCGTTCCGAATTTTCACGAGTTGTTTCTCAGGGTGGATGGATGCAGAAGGTCTTGAAGAGATCATGAAAGGAGAAGAGATTCCTGTGGGTTCGTTGCACGTCGATAAGGCTTGGTTGCGGCAGAGGTATGGCGATGAAAGTGTTCGAAAGGCCAGGAGAGTCTGGATATGCTTGATCACGAAAATCAACGTTCAACCTATACTAGACCAGATACTAGCTTCAGAGAGTCCACAAGCAGGGTGGATGGCGTTTCAGTCCTACTACGCTAGAAGTAGGACGCATGAGAGAGAAATCCTGGACGACACTTGGAACTGCCTAAGGCAGAAGCATAGAGAGACTCTGGTCGACTACTGGGGAAGGGCGAATACTGTGTGGATGCAATTATAGTCTTGTGGGGACAATCGAGAGGAGACGTTAATGTCGAGACGCATTGCGCGTGGCTTGCTCCCAATGTACGACGATGTCAAAGACCGTATTCTGTTCCACCCCATGCTTTCGAGAGGTACTCTGGAAGAGACGCTGAGGCTGGCCGAGCACGAGCAGAGGATCAATCGGAGGTCTGGAGAGGGGATCGAGGACACGAGACATGCGCCCGTCGCTGCCGGTGTGGGCCGGGGCGGCGGCATGAGGATAGCAGCTGCTGCGGGAGCGGATGGCGGGCCATCTCATGAGCAGAGAAGTGCCTTCTTCTGTCAGGTTCACGGAGCGAACTCCTCCCACAACACCCCGGACTGCCATAAACTTCGCCAGGACTTCTTGTTCCACTACAACGACTTCATGGCGTTCATTTGCGAGAGGGACAATATGCGGGGACCAGGTTTTCCTCAGGCCCGGGGGGAAGACTCGGAGCGATTGTCGTGCGGATCATATCGAGAGCAGCTGCACCAACGCGACCAAGGGGCAAGCTGGGGTCGGGGCCGCCCGTTCTGTCCCCCTTCTGCAGAACCCGACGCTGATGAGCAGCGAGTCTTCAACGAGGCCGTTAGCACCGCTACTCAGCCGGCGACTCAGCAGCAGCAGCAGTACACCGGCGCTACTCCAATGACCTCTGCCTCCTCGACGGCGACCCCCTCTCCACCTCCGGGCGACATTCCCCCAGCAAGTGGCGCCTTCGCCTCTTCCTCACACGTAGTGTGAATTCTCTAGCCGAGTCTGATTCTGTGTCTGGAAATGAGATTGGAGTTGATAGTGATGGGGAGGTGCCTGGTGTTCCCGTTGCTGGTATGTCTGTGTTTGATGTTCCTGTTGTTCCCGTAGTGAATCCTGCTGTAACCTCTCAAGCTCCGGTATGCCACACTAGGATGTCAACACCCAAAGGTGGTGAGCAGTTGCAGGGAGACTCGGGGACGAGTGCGGGGATGTTTGATGCGAGGGAAGGAGTTGCGTCTGAGGATGATGTGGCTGTGTTGGGTCGTGCCGAACAAATGGATGTTGACGTTTTCCACCACCGCGCTGGCCGCTTTTCCGAACCCATTTTGAGTTTGACTGCCAAGCAACAAGGGAACACCCTCCCCAGGGAGTTGGGACCCGGGACCACTGCCGCTTGGCCGCCCGCTGCCACCGCTGCGCCTTGGCCTGCCGTCGCCGCCGCCGCGGGGGGTATTATCACCGCTTCGCCGACCGCTGCTGCCGCTGCACCGTGGCGACCCGCCACCGCCGGCGCCACTTCATCGTCGCCGTCGCACACCGCTGGTGGCGCACCATGGACTGCAGCCGCCGCCGCCGCACTGCCGGACCCGCGGATGACCGCGACGAGGACCACCGCCGCTCCGCTGCCCACCGCCGTTATCACGGCCGCGCCGATGCCGTCGCCACCGACCTCCGAGGCCGATGAACCCCTTGCGCCTTCGCCAGGTGCCGCCAAGCTGCCAGGCCCGAGGACGCCCGCGGCGAGGAGTGCCGCCGCCGCCAATTCGTCGTCGCAGCAGCATTTCGCCGAAGAAGGTACATAGATCGCTCCAGCCCCCGCCCGAGCGTCGTCATCGACATCGCCTTCTTCGGGGCATGCCACCCGGCGTGTATTGAACGGCAAGCCGATGATTTGGCCTAGGATGGTAGGGGCCGGTGAGTTGAGGGGCGACGAGCTGGGGGATGGCGAGATGAAGGGCGATGGAGAACAGCATGTTCGGGAGGGGTGCATGTGGGAGACCAAGAGCAACCTGCTGGGGGTCGCCCCTCGGCATTCCGTTTGGGCTCGTAGCGCGCCTCGCATCGCGCGACGACATCGAGTCTGATCTAACAATATGGGTTTCGTGTTTAGTTTTGTTTGTTTGCCTTTCTATCTGGCAGCGCGTTCTACTATTGCACTGGTATTTTCTTCTTTGTTGCTGGTATGTACATCATGGGGGAGAATGTCATGTGTGACCATGATTCTAGAGGGCATAAAATGCATTCGATTTTTTTTTTTTTCATATGAACAGCTTCCTTTGCAGGGTGGCTGTCTGCACGTTTGTTTGTTGGCGTAATTGATATTCGCGGAGTGTTCTTGGATGAACGCTGGGAATATAAGGGGTATGTTTCGGGATGTGACAGAAGGGGGCTGTCTACATGTTTGTTGAATTTTCTATTCATTTCTTGGACAGCAACGGCGGCACCGATTTGCGTGTACGCACTATTTAGTTTGGTCCTCACAGGCTCTACTGTAGAAAGGAGTTGCCAGGAGTGATTGTTGGGGCCTCTGTGCATTCGGAATACTCGTTTCTGTCGCCCAAGAAGTTGTAATATTGTTTTGTTTGAGTTGCTGTGCCGGAATTGTTTATTTGTTTGGTTTTAGTTTTGGCTTGTTTCGGAGTTCTTTCGCATTTGGTTTTGCGATTGAAATTACACCTGAAGAATTTTTTGACGATATGAAGGCTGCGTTGAAACTGTTCAGAAAAGGCCATGGTGATGAACAGGGTTATTGGTTTGAATCCTTGCGGCCATGTCGTGAAGGCCGCTACTATGTTTGTGCTTGTTGCCCTTGTTTTTTGTTCGTTTCTTCGTGTGGCATTATTTTAGGCAGAAGGCTCTATCTACGTTGTCCCCTGTGTGTTTGGCGCGCCATTCCATGTACCATCGGCCAGGGGTAACCCCCGTACTTCTATAAAATGCCATGTCTTCGATGCTGTTGTCAATCGTCATTGGGGAGGGCATTGGTGTGTCATGACAATGAATTGCCGCAACATCACGAAGAATGGAATGTTTCGCCTGTTTTCGACGGTCGATTTGCAAAGTTCGGGATTTGATTTCGTTCACAATGTCGGTTGAGGTTTTTGGTATTGCGCTCAGCACCCAAATATCACAGGATGCGTTTGTCACGATGAGGGTCGATCCCTTGACGTCTGGTAGTCGGAGAAGGGGGGCCGGAACGAGACATGAGTGGGTATGGTATGCAGGAAGAAATGAATTGTTTTTTTGGCAACTGAACGGAGGTTTGTACTCGAGGAATAATAGGATGAGGTATGGAAGCGAGCATTTTGTGCAATCATGCATTCTAGTTTTCGGTTTCTGCTACTTGTGGATGTGAGATACCCTCGGAAAATGATTTGTCCCGGACGGTGTTGTATGTGTATGCGTTTGTGTTTGTTTTCATTTGCTTCTGATATAACCCATTGCGGTTGTTTCCACGATTTGAGTGTTGGATGATTTGATATTGGGAATTTGGAAAATTCATGAGCGACCGATAGAAATTCTTGGTGGTGTTCCTGGCCAAATTTTGCAACCGATGGGAATTCCAATCAGTGTTTCTGATTTAATGGTTTGAATGTTTTGATCTTTGGAGATTCTGGATACAACGGAGACCGATGCAAACACTGGTAGTAATAACTCGTGTTTCTGGGTTAATGGTTTTTGTTGCAAGAGCATGGGGGGAGATGCGACTACTACTGGTGAAAGTACTCCTAAACGAACTCGAGTACTAGGTAATAGCCTTGGTAGACGCGTGCATTTTTCGTCTGTTGCTGCTGTTTCTGTTTTTAATCCGAAGGATAGTTTAGCCTCCCCCATGCTGCCCCCTCACGGGGTCCCAGTTCATGGTAGATAGAAGTGTTTTGTGTTTTCAACCGCACTAAGACTGACGTCTTTTCATTGGTCAGCCGGTTAGCGCGGTCGATGCTAATAATAATGAAAACACACACACACACACACCGGGCAGGCTAAGAACACATAGGTGGCTCCATCTATCTCACAGCCTACATCTGGTAGACAGTGCCTTCGACCCTTCGACGGCGGTGGTATCTCCTTCTCTCACGGAATCACAAATCTTTGTTTGGACAACGGATGGGTACAACCTGGATTTCCTGCTACTACTACNNNCACAGCCTACATCTGGCAGACAGTGCCTTCGACCCTTCGACGGCGGTGGTATCTCCTTCTCTCACGGAATCACAAATCTTTGTTTGGACAACGGATGGGTACAACCTGGATTTCCTGCTACTATTACTACACAGTTTTGTTTGATTTCGGGTGGATGAGGTTGGGGTTATGTTCGTTTTTCTCCATCTCAGGTTCGTGCCTAGAGTTCAGCTGTAGTGTTTCGACAAAAGTTTTGTTGACTTAGAGGCAAACATTCCTAGCTATTGGGCATCGAGTTAATTTGGCTTGGCATGACGGCCTTTACGATC
>CACKRE030001518.1:11284-25325 GCA_902602495.3 Ectocarpus sp. CCAP 1310/34 | reverse complement strand
AGGAACGGGTACACCGACCCGGCCGGGGGCGGTTTCCCGTGGAACATCTCATACGGAGATTTGTCCCCGGGGTTGGCGGTGGTGGCGGTGCAGTTCAGTTGATGGCATGCACATGCGATCGCCTCAGCCCACAAGGCCGGGTCAGTTGGCGCGTCAGGGAACATCTCCTTAGCTTGAATGCGTGACGCTAGTGCGGCATCACTAATGATGCCTAGCCATCTTTCCGCAACACCGTTGTACTTGGGGGTGTGCGGGGGGGTCTTCTCTTGCTTGATACCCCACTTCCGGCAAGTCTTCGAAAACTGCCCCTGGAATTCGTTGTCTGAACGCACAACGTACACCTCACACGGAGTACCCTCCGACCGGTAATCCGCGATAAATTGCTCGAGTGCGTCGGCTGCTTCAGACTTGCGTTTCAGAAAAAACACGCGCGTCCAACGGGTGGCATCGCATCTGATGATGAGGGTGTACCATCTGCCCCCGATGCTATGGAACTGCATCCGCCCCCCCAGGTCGATAAAAACTCGAAACAGTTTCTTAACTGCGCGTGTGTCCGTGAATCTCTGAACGGCTTTCACCTGCCCCTTAGCCATAGAGCAGCCGGTGCAGCTCAGGAGCGGCCCTCCCGTCAGCTCCACTCCCTGCTGCTTCGCCGTGAGCCTCAGCAACCTCTCGTGAGCGTGGCCGTGCGAGTTGTGGAATTCGTTGAGGTCAGTGGGGGTGGCGGCTTTCGCTTCGCCAGGAACAATAATAACGGCACAGGCGGTGTCTACCTCGGGCTCGGTTTGATAGCCCCACAGAGAGAGCAATTTTCCGAGTTGGCCATGNTGTTGTATATGTCCGCGACTTGGAAGGGAGAGACTGAATATCGCTTGTATTAGAATCGCAGAAGCAAGCGAAGAGAAGAAGAAGAGTGCTTCCGGAAAACAGAGAAGCAGGGGTCACAAACACAAGAACCCCAAAATGGTATGTCTACGTTCCTATCTGCGAATACTTCAAGTATATTCATTACTGCGGTCGATCAATACCTGTCCGTATCCAAACACACGAACAGGAATAGGGTTCAAGGATTACCTACATAGACCAATGGACGCCGGGATAGAGCTTAACGTCAAATTCAGAACCGGGGACATCGGCCTTCGAGAACGTAGACGAACATTTAGGAAGGAGAAGATTAAGACGAAAAGTTAAAATGTGATTGCGGCTCCGAGTGCGGAAACCTTGTTCATGTAGTAGCGGAATGCTCGTTGAACAAGACGTAGAGGAAGGTGGACATGACTGAGCTGCGAAAAGTAGAGGGGAGATACAGGGAGATGATTGAGGCATGGAATAGCCAGGAGAAGACGGTAGCTGTACTGGGTGGGTTGAATAGGCGAGAAGTGACGTCGATAGGATAGATGGATTAGGGAAGACATTTTTGAGCCACCTTTGGCAAAGTGTGTGTGTTTTCTTCATATTAAACTCGGGTCACTTGCTAATCCCAAAATCTAGCAAAGACTCGGTCCGTGGTCACAAATATGCTAGAGCCATCAGAAGATCTATCGAACACGCACACTATTAGCAAGAAAAGTAGGAAGAAACGATTGACCATCGGTGATCGTGTTTGAGGTGCTCGGCAGAGTATACTGTCCTACGGGGCCTCTGGGGGGTACGCAGATGGAATGTATTGACGGACATGCTGCATGGCGATGGTGTGGCCTACCGCATGTCTCTCACACTCAAAGCAACAAGGTCTTGAGTCAACCTTCTTTCTCTTTCGGCCTCTGACGAGCTACCGCACCCAAACACAATATATTGTAAGGCCTGGTGTTGGTAGTGGGTATTGGCGTCTGAGCGGTGGGAGCTGGGCCATCGGGGCAGCGGACACCATTTTCATAGCTGGGATCGCGGCCAAAGGGGGCGAGGACAGCAGTGCATAGCTGGTGCGGTGGCCATTGCGGGGACCGGGACAGCAGGGTTTATAGCTGGGACAGCACTTCAAGGCTGGGACAGCAGGGAGGGTTTAGAGTTTTAGTTTGATATGTCTGGAACGGAGGAGGACGCAACTCTGAGCGCGAGGTTGGATGAGGCGCTACGAGCTATAGAGGAGGCCAAGGCTGAGACGAAGGAGGCCAAAGCTGAGACGGAGGAGCTTAGGGCAGCACAGCGGCGGTCTGCGGGTGCACCTGCCGGCAGCAGCTCAGGAGGCGACGGTCTAGTTGCTCCTGGAGGGGCTTCATCCGCACCGGTGAGGCCAATGTGGCCACGCGGGGTGAGTCATGATGGCGGTACTAGGGTGCCGGGTTTGCCTCTGGGAGGTACAATTGTCAGAACTCCTGTGCCTAGAATCCCGCCTAATTGCACCGCCGACACTTTTCTCAGTTGGCGGAGACGCTTTCTGGCCTACGTGGACAACCACAATCTCCAGCACACAATCTTCGGCAGTGCTGAGGTTCCCGTTGTCAGTTGTCAGGATGAAGGATACTTGACACGCCAGTATGGTGCACAGCTGGTTGTTGAGCACAAGAGGACATGGAGTTTTATCTTGGAGGCAGCGGTGGGGGCCCCATTTGAGAACAACCTGTACTCTTGCCATTCCGTGGCAGAGGCGTGGAGGATGATGGAGGATTGGTATTTGCCGAACCACCCAGCTGATTGTCAGCTCCTCGTCGCCGAGCTAGATAATATAACCATGAGTGATGATGAGAACCCCAAGCTTTTCTTCTCGCGCGTCGCACAACTGGAGACCAAGTTACGGGCTGTGGGCATTGCTAAGAGTGACCAGGAAGTTGTGCAGATCCTTGTGCGCCAACTCCCCGCACGCTACGATGTCGAGAAGCGCACTAGTCTTTCCAAGCGTGATTTAACCCGCGCTGAGTTGCAGGACGTCGTGCGTGGTCGATATGCCACGCTCAAGGCCAGCGAGATGAGGGAGCGAGGGTCGGCAGCTTCGACGCCGGCGGTTTCTGTCAACCCCCATGCTCTTGTTGTGGGCCGTGGTTTTGGACACGGCGGCAACGGGGGGAGCGGGGGGGGCGGAGGCCAACGGCGGAATGGCAACAACGGCGACGGCCGCGGGCAACACTGGTCCTCTGGGGGCGGTGTTGTCCAACAGCAACAGCCGCAGTTGCAGGTGCAGCAGTACCGGCAGCCGCAACAGCCGCAGCGGCAGGTGCAACAGTCGTACCCACAGCCGCAGCAGCAGATGCGACAGCAGCAGCCGTACCAACAGCAGTCGCAGATGCAGCCGTACCGGCAGTCGCAGCAGCAGCCGCAGCAGCAGCGGCAGCAGCAACAGCCCGCTTTGAACGATGTTGATGGCATCTACGATTGCGGTAGTAATGCCGTGTATCATCAGCCGGAATCACTACCTCCACCTGGCGCGCCGATGGGCACAGTGCACAGATGCGGCCGCTGTGGAAGGCACGGTCACCACGCCATAGATTGCGCCGCCCCCCGCAGGTTCGAGGGCACGTGCGGTGCATGCGGCCAGTACGGTCACATGTGGCGCAACTGTGCCAAGAGCAACCGCCCCCCCCACCTCAACGTCGTCACTGCTGCTGGTGCCCTCGGTCCGGAGTTCGCGTACACCACCGCGGATACATCGGCCGTCCAATTTCTGAGTAGTCAGGACGTAAGACACGCTTTCCCGGAGTTACCCGTCCTCCCCGGTCTGACGTGATTCTGATGTAATGTTGATCTTTTTGCTGGGTATTTTTCCAAGGGTGATTGTTCGTGTTTTGACTGCTTGAGAATTGGGTAGAGCACTTTTCTCGAGAGGGTGATTTGTTTTTCTTGACAGACCTTTTAGGGGTAGAAATTTGACATCAAAAAGGTTTGAAAGCTTTGCAGGACGGGTTCTGTTGGAAGATCCGGCGATTTCGTGGGACATGTTCTATTGGCAGAGAAATTTGGATTGGAATGGTGGATGATTTATTGTTAGCATAGGGGTTTTGGTTTTTCTGTCTGCCGTATTGTCTGGTAATGATAGTCGTGTCGGGGATTTCGTGGATCGTATCTCGTACCGAGCAGGGGGGCTGTTTGGGGTGCTCGGCAGAGTATACTGTCTACGGGGCCTCCGGGGGGTACGCGGATGGAATGTATTGACGGACATGCTGCATGGCGATGGTGTGGCCTACCGCATGTCTCTCACTCTCTAAGCAACAAGGTCTTGAGTCAACCTTCTTTCTCTTTCGGCCTCTGACGAGCTACCGCACCCAAACAATCGGTCCTGTGGGAACACAGTGCCTCGTCCTCTCGAGGACGTGTGGTCAATGGTCTAACCGCTAAGGTATCCAAAACATATGAGTATGCCCCCCCCCCAACGTCATGCAATTTCCATGAAAAATCGAGTCCATACAATAAAATACTATTGAAAGGGGGCACATTTCATGCACGGCGGTAGTACAATTGACGTAGACCCCCGGGCGAGCTTTGTCAGGAAAATCGTGCGTCGAGACCACCAGTAGTCGGACACGGTTTGACCTTTGAATACGATTGCAGCAGCAACTAGTCTGCGTAGCAGTAGAAAAGAATCCATCGCTCCGTGGCATGTATTCTCTTGTTCTAGAAATATTCCGGAAGCATGCTAGGTCAAGGTTGACCGGGACATCTACGTAGAACGTGTGTAGCTTCTGGAAGCCTTCTGGAAACTTCTGGTTCCTTCTGTAAGCTTCTGGAAGCGTTCTAGATCTAGGTTGCAGTTGATACTCTTCTAGAACGTAGGAGGGCCTCCAGAAATCATTCTGGAAGCATTCTGGATCATTCGTGTGATTGTCTTATTTGTCCGGTATTCGACAAGAGTGGTGCAGCCCTAAGCTCGCCCACCACCCTCACTCCCCTTCAGTACCAGCAACATCTGACTCGGGAGTCAGCGATTAATAAAAACATCTTCATATTTCTATTCCAAGTCTCTCGCGGTTGGAGCCGCACAGAGTGTAAGCCTCTGAGGCAGGCCACACAGCCTACCGGCATCTGCAGCATTGTACTGCTGCTAGTGCACAGCGAAATATACTCTGACAGGTTATGAGCCTCGGCTAAGGCACAGACTACGAGCTGCGAACATCACGGGAACATCAAGGCAAACTCTTTTCGGGACATCAACCTTCATCCGTGGACAACGAGAGAACCTGGTNAGCCTCTGAGGCAGGCCACACAGCCTACCGGCATCTGCAGCATTGTACTGCTGCTAGTGCACAGCGAAATATACTCTGACAGGTTATGAGCCTCGGCTAAGGCACAGACTACGAGCTGCGAACATCACGGGAACATCAAGGCAAACTCTTTTCGGGACATCAACCTTCATCCGTGGACAACGAGAGAACCTGGTTTCGGAGATTTCTGGAGATTGCGACGCCGTCATCGGTCAACGGCAACACAAGCAAACGCGCAAACTTGGTCATCTACACCAAGGTGCTGAGGTCGTATACACACGTTACCACCCCTGCGGTAGTAGTGGGTATCTCTGTGGTGAACTAGCAGCAAGGGTCACGTGCGCGGGAGTCTCGAGCGTCATTCGCATCGGGTGTACAAGGAACTACACTGTATCATCAGTGGAGGCGATCAACAACCGGAGTCCTCAATATCAGTAGCAGGAACGGGGTGGGGAAGTCTCGGGTACAGGCAGTAGTACCAGGAGCAAACTTTCTCCTACATCAGGAAGCACTTTTATCAAGACGAAGAAAATAAAGCTGGAACGAGCAATGGATACCGCAACGAGCAACGCAGGAGGTGGAAGCGCTTTCGCCAGCGATAGTTCTACGAACCTGGCAACCGTGATCAAAGGCCTCAAGAAACTCGACGGAAAGGACCCAGCTGAGTTCAAGACATGGTTGAAGAAATTCTGCGTGGTGTTAGGTGTGACCAGGAAGGACATCCTGCCACTGCTGAAGAAACAAAGGAAGCCAGATCCCGCAGACACAGCGGCCTTCGACTCCTACGCAAGGGCAAACGAAGATCTCTACGCCATTCTTTTCCTCCTAGTGAAACTTCCAGTCGCCTAGTCGATACAGAAGCACGAAGACGACACTGGCATCAGCGGCGACGGACAAGCTGCCTTCGAGGAGCTCTGCAACAACTATGACAGGGTAACGGACGAGGTCATCAGGGCCAAGATGGAGGAGCTGGAGAACAACCCCATGAACCCTGGTGAAAATCCCGACGACTACTTCAACCAGAAGCACCTACTTCGCACCCAGCTGGATAAGATGGGAGAACCCATCTCCGACCGCCGCTTCAAGGACACCTGCGTACAGGGCTTCTCCAACGAATATAAGGACATCAAACTGATGGTGTTCAGAGACCCAACCTTCAACGTCCTGGACATGCAATCCACCATACGCAACATCTTTTTGAATGAACAATCGCGCAAGGGATGGAAGGGACGCATAGCTGGTCGAGGATTTGCCATGGCAACGACCGCGTCTGACATCATCTGCCACAGCTGCTACGAGCCGGGGCACATCAGGAGGAAATGCCCCAAGATCAAGAACAGGGCGAAGAAGAAAACGAAGCCCGCCGGAGCTACCAAGTGGTGCTCCAAGCACAACACCACGTCTCACTCGGACGAGGAATGCTACCAGCAAGGAGGAAAGCGCCCGGAAGACACCAAGGACTCAAGTAAAGCATTCACCGCGTGCTCCAACTGCACTCACTGCTCGTCGGCGTCCAACAAGCACGACTCAAACAATGAAGTGGCAGTTGTCGACTTCACCCGGGACGAGGACGCCTTTGACAGCGGCTTCATGTTCGGCACGTGTTCCCGCATCTCAGGACGCAACTTCGCCGCGAGCTCCACCGGGGTAGGCCTGCTGGTAGACACGGGAGCATCGGAGACCATGTTTGACAATCGCCTCATCCCCGACGGAAACCTCCACGATTACACCCAGCGAAACTCTCCAAAGATCGTGGACGTGGCCGGAGAAAGCCAACTCAAAGGCACGGCCACGGGCATCCTACACTGCACCGTCAAGGACAATCGAGGACAGCAATTGCGCGTGCGGATTCAGGGACTCATCGTTCCGGGACTTGGTCGCAACATTTTTTCGCCCACCTCCCTCCTGAAAAAGGGATTGCGCTGCGTCGTCGAAGAGAGCACTCCGCACCTCGCTATCCAAGGCAAGGTGATTCCACTCACACAAGATCCGCGAGACCAAGGCATGTGCACCCTCGACATCACGTTCGAGCAGAACGTCCAGCCATCTGGCACGAAATCCCTCGTGCCCCACCAGAAGCAGTCACAGACCCACACGGCGAACGCCGTCTGCTTTACGCTAGTGAGCGCGGACACCTGGCACAGGAGGCTTGGACATCTCAATGCTCGGAGCCTGGACATCCTTCGGAAGGACACGGGTACCGGGGTGGACTATCGCGACAGTCTCTCCCCTTGCGGGGTCTGCCAGATCGCGAAACACAAGCAGTCCCCCCACCCGAAGCAATCGACTCGCGAACTATCACGGCCTGGACAGCTTGTGGTCATCGACAACATGGGGCCTGTTAATCCACCTGCAAAATATATAGGAGGCTCCTTCCCGTACGCGTGCAAGATCACCGACGACTACACGAAGATGAAAGAAGTGTACCTGCTTCGCAAGAAATCTGACACGACCGAGGCGGTGCACACGTACAACATGTGCGTCGCAGCGGCAGGAGGCTACCGGATCGAGACCATCCGCTGCGACAAGGGAGGCGAGAACACCGGATCCGAATTTCGGGACTACTGCAAGAATTCAGCTATCAAGCTCGAGTACGCCGCCACCAACACCCCTCAACAAATTGGTGTATCGGAACGGGACGGACAAACCCTGGCCGGAGTCACCCGGTGTCTTCTGAAGGATGGAGATTTTCCGCCGTCCATGTGGGGGGAGTTAATGCTGACTGCAGCATACCTGTTGAACAGGTCCCCACACTCAGCACTGGGAGGAGCTACGCCATACTCGAAGTTGCACAATAAGTCACCTGATCTCTCGGGACTTCGGGTCATTGGAGCGCGCGCCTTCGTACACCACGAGAGATACCGAAAGAAGCTGGACGACAGAGCTTTCGAAGGCAAGCTATGTGGTTTCGGCCTCGACAGCCAGACCTACCGGGTATTGAATCCATCCAACGGGGCCGTGGTCGAGAGCCGGAATGTGACTTTCATCGAATCTCCACCCCGCTCAGTGCCCTTCCAGTATTCCACTGAAGCAAACGGGTACGAGAGCGACGTGCTGAGCTTCACCTCCCTGCTGGACAGCCCCCACTCGACGAGCGACCTGGACTTCACGGCGCAGAACGAACTCCTTCGGCAAGAAGTCCGGAAGATGCAGCAAGACAATCTCGCTCGGGAGAAGCTTCGCCTAGAACTGGACGGGCACGAGGACGAACATGGAAACGGGCAAGATCTCGGCGACGGGGACGCTCCATCACCACATCTCCCATCGACGCCAGCTGGATCGTCATCCGAGACCCACGCATCTAGCCCCAGTCCATCATCGTCGAACCCGACTGAACCGGACACTTCTGCATCAACTGGATCCTCCGGCATGCGGCGCCTGCAAGTCACCAGAGCCAGCACGCGCGGGAAGCCCACCAGCGACGATCATATCGACGTCAACTTGGTTCCTGCCAATCTGGAAGTCACCATGAACGACCGCGGTCGAGCCCATGCTACAACGGGCCGCGTGGAGCCATCCGGTCTTTCCTTCACTCAGCTGGCTGAGATAGCCGATCAAGCCCAGCTCCCATGCCCTGGCGATACTGAGGATTTCGCCCACGTTG
This sequence comes from Ectocarpus sp. CCAP 1310/34, assembly GCA_902602495.3. Taxonomy (NCBI): domain Eukaryota; class Phaeophyceae; order Ectocarpales; family Ectocarpaceae; genus Ectocarpus; species Ectocarpus sp. CCAP 1310/34. The sequence continues at coordinate 16,589 of CACKRE030001518.1, read as the reverse complement.
CGGAAGACCCCTTCACGGTGCCGCGTGCTCACGCCTACGTCACGACCACTCACGAACACCACGGGATCTTGGAGGAGACGAATCAAGCGATCAAAATCCCCAACACCTACGACGAAGCCATGAGCTCTCCCCAGCGCGAAGAATGGAAAGGAGCGTGCAGCAAGGAAATGGACAATCTGCGGAAACACAACGTCTACAATCTGGTGCCCCTCAGCAGCGTTCCCAAGGGAGAGAAGATCCTCGGAACGAAATTCGTCTTCAAGAAAAAGCTGGACGGACGCTTCAAAGCTCGCCTGGTAGTCGGAGGACATCGTCAAGAGCCAGGACAGGACTACGGAAGCAGCTACGCACCAGTGTGCCGTATCGGGAGCATTCGCATGACGTGCGCCATTGACTGCCACAACAACTGGCCCATCTGCCAACTGGACATTGCCGGTGCCTTCCTGAACGCCCTCTGCGACAGAGATGTGTACGTCAGACCCGCCCCCGGTACATCCGCCAAGAACTCCGCGACGGGAGAACCCATGGTGTACAAACTAGAACGGAGCCTCTACGGCCTATCGCAGTCGCCTGCGCTCTGGAACGACACCCTGGACGAATCCCTCACGGTGTTCGGATGGAAAAGGACTCAATCCGACCCCTGCGTGTACGTGTATACCAGCGGCAACATCATCGTGATTCTCACGGTCTACGTAGACGACATTCTCATCACAGGAGGAGACCAGCAGCTCGTGGACCAGAAGAAGAAGGAGCTCACGGATCGATTCGAGATGACCGACATGGGAGAGGTAAAGCGGATCCTTGGGATCGACGTGCAGCGGGACTACGAGCAAGAAACCCTGGCCATTTCACAGGAGCACTACGTGAACACACTTCTGGAGCGGTTCGGAATGCAAGAGGCCAACCCAGTGAGCACTCCTGGATACGGAGCGGAAATCTCCACGAATCAACCTCAGGACCAAATCCTAGGACCCACGGACAAGAAAATTTACCAGTCGATGACGGGAAGCATCCTCTACCTGGCCCAGTGCACGCGATTCGACCTCTCCTACGCTGCCCTACAACTTTCCAAGGCCTGCAGTAATCCAGCGCAGGTGAACATGATAGCAGCCAAGCACGTTCTGCGATACCTTCGGGGTAATCCGGTTCTTCCTATCGTCTACAAGAGAGGACAGTTTCGGCTAGCGGCGTTTACGGATTCATCCTTCGGAGCAAACCCCGACAACGGAAGATCTACCACGGGATATCTCTTCTTTCTGGCTGGAGGACTCATCAGCTACGGTGCGAAGACTCAAACTCTAACCGCGCAAAGCACGGTCGAAGCCGAGAGGCGGTCTACATCTCAAATTTTATGACGGAACTCAACGTCAAGACCTTCGGATCGGTTCCCATCAACAGCGACAGCACCGGAGCGCTGACAGTGGCCGGGAATGCCATGCACTCTCAGCGCACGAAGCACGTGTCCCTGAGGTACTTTTTCATCCGGGAACTAATGCTGCGGGGACAAATCACTCTTCACCACCGGCCCAGCGAGCACCAGTTGGCTGATATCGCGACCAAGTACCTCCCAACGCACCGATTCGCCTCCATCATTCAGCAGATCAAGGACTTCTCGTCTTGATCGAAGATCTGTGAAGCTCCCTTCCATACCAGAAGGAATTTATTTTCGATACGATTCCAACGGAGGGGTCGAGGTAGACAAGGATATGGTGATGCCGTCGATCATTGTGAATTAGTTGCTTGATCGAGGGGTCGTGTCAGGAGAATCATGCGTCGAGACCACCAGTAGTCGGACACGGTTTGACCTTTGAATACGATTGCAGCAACAACTAGTCTGCGTAGCAGTAGAACAGAATCCATCCCTCCGTGGCATGTATTCTCTTGTTCTAGAAATATTCCGGAAGCATGCTAGGTCAAGGTTGACCGGGACATCTACGTAGAACGTGTGTAGCATCTGGAAGCCTTCTGGAGACTTCTGGTTCCTTCTGTAAGCTTCTGGAAGCGTTCCAGATCTAGGTTGCAGTTGATACTCTTCTAGAACGTAGGAGGGCTTCCAGAAATCATTCTGGAAGCATTCTGGATCTTTCGTGTGATTGGCTTATTTGTCCGGTATCCGAGAAGAGTGGTGCAGCCCTAAGCACGCCCACCACTCTCACTCCTCTTCAGTACCAGCAACATCTGACTCGGGAGTCAGCGATTAATAAAAACATCTTCATATTTCTATTCCAAGTCTCTCGCGGTTGGAGCCGCACAGAGTGTGAACCTCTGAGGCAGGCTACACAGCCTACCGGCATCTGCAGCATTGTACTGCTGCTAGTGCACAGCGAAATATACTCTGACAAGCTTACCTGTACCACAGCCAACGGCACCGTAGCAGAGGTTGGAGGAGGGTCAGGGTTAAGGTTAGGGTTAGGGAGGAGGAGGGAGGATGACGTCGCTCGAGGCGAAAGCGCCCGAATATTCGGCTGTTCAGTCTTGTTGAGGGAGGTGGGGGGCTTCGGGGATAATAAGTACAACGCACGGCAAGTTGCAATTGTTACGGGTGTTGCACGTGGCCACGGTGAAGCCACCACCGTAGGCTCCTCGCCAGCCCCTCTCCGGTATGTTGCTGGCTTGAGTGAGCTTGGATTGATGATGTTCCACGCATGGTTGTAATGTGATATTTGGTTCTGGTGTGTCGTTTGTTGGTGATTTTCGTCATATTCGCCCAAGGTCTACGGACTTGTCCCAGAAGCGTTGAGACGTTCAGGGCTTTGCAGCTTGGGGGGTTGTCCCAAGCACTGCTGTGTACTTCAAGACTCAAACCCAACGACGAATGTACCGCGAAAAAATAAACTTTCTTCGATGCCCTCCGGGGCGGGGGGGAGGGGGTGGGTACTTTAGTCGTGCATGCCATAGACCATGGACCTCGCATGCCGGGACGGAGCACGCCGGGTTTTCACCGGACCAGGCTCTCACATCACCAAGCGCGAAGCGCCGTGAGGTATTCGGCGAGTCGCATGAAGGGTGCGCTGCATCCTGCTAACGGTGTTCGGCATCTTTGCTTACTTCGTTGCGCACAGATGACAGCTGCATACGTCTTGATTTACTTGCTGGTGCGTTCTTTTCCAGAGGCAGTTGTAAGCACTGCGTGACTGCCGTGAGGGTGCTTGACCAATTTATCACAACGCGGTGCGATCATCCCGTTTGTGCGGAGTGAGGGTTCTTGACCCCGCACAACATTATCTGCTTGACCACCATCCATTCATCGTTACCGCAAAAAAAAAGGCAAAAAAAAGCGGTAGCAACCTGGTTACCGAGATCACGAAGTGATCGGCTTGTTTTACATCATCGCTACCAAGCGACGAAAACCCAGTCTCATGGCAAACACCGGGGGGCCCTCCGGGGTGGGGGNGGGGGGGGGGGGGGGGGGGGGGGGGGGGGGGGTTGGTGTGCGGGATAATTCTTGGTGTGCTTGCATCACCCCAAAATGCCAGACCCCCCCGCCCAAACCCCCAAAAAGAAACAAACAATTGAATCATATGGAAAATACACACATGAACAAACAGCATTCTAGATGTACATAAAACACGCGGAGGTTCAGTGGGGTACACTAGTTCCTATGCACTTGAGTTTCTCTCCGTCCACTCCTCTCAAACATTGCCGGACATTAGCGATGATTGGTGATTGTGCACGAAAGAGGAATAGAAAGTCGAGCGGACGGCCGCAATAGAGGTCACCCGTTTGCATCCTGTACCGGAGGGCTACTTATTATACCGTAATACTGTATTACGGGCCCCTTATATTCGATAACCGTTGGTGTGCCATGCCCACGAACGTCGTCCTGAAAAGGTGTTTGGTGTTTGGACAGGCCACACACGCGCACATGACCCTACGATAATGAGCGCACACAGTAATACTGCCCAACGTAACACTCACAGGTTGTCTAAGACGTGTTGGGCAACTTCATGCTTTCCACGCATCTGCGGCGTCAATGCGGATACATTTAAAGTCTGTGTTTTAGGGCGCTCCCGCTCCCTCCCCCACATATGTCGCAGGCTAATTTCAAGGAGTGATGCCGTGGGCGGTAGCTTGCTCCTAGAGGCAGATGAAGGTTCTGTCGTTGACACGCTTGTCCACGACCACGTTGAGATGGGAAAGTTGCTTGTTATTGCTGAGAGACGATCAGCAAAGGTCTGGGATGAAGTGGGGATCCAACATCATCTCAGGGGGTACACAGAGTAGACAATTCGAAAGGGAGTAGGGGTCAGAAGGGTATACCTCCTGACCGACCCGCATCCTATCAAGAATAAGATGTACCCTATTCATGCTAGCAGCCACACTCCTTAACACTAGCCCACCCTGAATATAATATATGCAGATTCTATACCCAAGTCAATGCTCAAATCCTAGTCTAAAGCATAATTAAGATTTTAGCTGATGATTTATGATCATGAATCGAAGATATGACTCTTCACAAAACATCCAAACGGACGGTGTTCGTGTGTTTGGATACGGACAGGTATTGATCGACCGCAGTAACGGATATATTCGCAGATAGGAACGTAGACATACCATTTTGGGGTTCTTGTGTTTGTGACCCCTGCTTCTCTGTTTTCCGGAAGCACTCTTCTTCTTCTCTTCTCTTGCTTCTTCGTTTCTAATTCAAGCGATATTTAGTCTCTCCCTTCCAAGTCGCGGACATATACAACACACTAGTGATCCATCCCTCGAGGGAGTCCATTCGGAAAATGGAGAGCCATGGAGACGGGAGCGAAAATGCTCCCGGTGGTGATCCTGGTGGGAGACCAGATGAGGTTGAGATGCTACGAGGCAAGGTAGCCTCGTTGGAAGCATCGCTGGACAGCAAGTTTGACGGCATGATGGCCATGATGTCGAAGCTGTTGGCCAAAGGAGAAGGGTCAGGCAGCACCACGGAGGGTGCTGCTGCTGGCAGCGGCGCCATGGAGGGCGCCGCAGCTACTGCGGAAGTCCGGAGAGGGGCACCGCAGAGTTGGAGTGGACAGGGCGAGACGTACCTGCCCGAACCTTTGAGAGAGTCTGGTCCTCCTGCGGGAGGGCGACACAGCGGCGAAGCTAGGGGGTTAAACCCCCGAGAGGTGAGAGTAGCCGCTGCTCACAACCAAGGTGGTTTTGGTTTCAGTAGTCCCACGGGGAGTGGTGGTGCTGCTGAGGTTGGTGTGTATGCTGGGGGCGGAGAGTACGCTTACAGCAGTGCAAGATATGCACCAAACAAGTTCAACGGGGACCCAAAGGATTTCCCGACGTGGAAGGAGGATTTTCTCATGATGGCAAATGGTGCTAA
>CACKRE030001517.1:6864-18458 GCA_902602495.3 Ectocarpus sp. CCAP 1310/34 | reverse complement strand
TCGCTCTCAATTTCATGCTTCGCTCTCAATTTCACCAATATGTTGTTAGTACCCATAATATGCAGTACCGCCAAAACGGTACCGCCATTCTGCAGCACCGCCGAAACGGTACCACTAGAGTGCCGGTTAGTCAAATTGTTATCTTTCTGTGCGTGTATTTATTTCTCCTTAATTATACTCCTTCTTGAGGGAAGAACTGGAATTGAATCCTCGCCCATTGCCTTTCTTTTTCTTTTTTTTTTTCGTTTGTCTTTGTTCTTTTTTTTTCGGTTCGAATGTGGGTAGAAGTGCCTCGTCGGTAGAACCTGTTTTGGTCACACACCTGCTCACAGCGTGCGTGTGGTCCAGCAAAGCAATACAACAACACAACAATACAACAATGAGCGCTTCAGAGGCCAGCAGTGGCAGTGCTACTCCTAGTAGTGGTGTAGAGACGGGGTCTGCCGACTCAGTGGTGCCTTCTTCGGACANCACAACAGTGGATGTGGACGGCTCGGTGACTGCGAGGGATCACCCGGAGGCGGCTCCCAGCCACACAGCAGTCACGCCGGTGTTGCAATCACCAGCTCAGAGTCAAGCCACGGTCGCGACCGACAAAGGACAGAAAGTGACAGTCACACTCATGGCTCCTGATCACGGGAAAAAGAAGTTGACGGGTTGGTGTTGGAGGTTAGTGAGTAGATTCGAGCCGACCATCAACAACAAGAACGTCATTTGCTTGGTGAAGAAGACCGACGGGACAACCTGCAACCATTTGATGAAGTGGACTCCAGCGGAGGGAGTCAAGAAGAGAGGGTCGGGAACGTCTGGCTTGACCAAGCACCTCGAAAAGGTTCACCCGGACGAGATGAAGGACGCGAAGAAGGAGAGGGGCACCGAGGAGGAGCGGAAAGCCCCCATTTGAGCGGCAATTGGTGAGTGTAATCATTTTTTATTTTTATTTTTTCAATAATATACGGAGTACTCTTTATGTACGAGTAGATAATAGTGGATGATGTGCTTCACGTATAGGGTTGCTGGGTGTAAAACAGTAATTTTAAATTATTTGTAATGCAATTTTTGAAGTGTACATGTAAATATTTGTAATTGTTTGCCTAAACAACGGAAATAAATACAAAATAAAAATTAATATAATAATACTGCAATTGATTATTGATTACACTGATTAATTATTAATATGTATAATAAAGCGTGAATAACGAATAGAATATGCACGAATATAATCTTTTCATCTTTTCATGTTTTCCTTGTTTGTGATTTTTGGTTTTCGTTTCGTCGTTTCTTGTTTTCTTCGTTGTTGCTTCTTGTTTCTTCGTTTTTTCACAGCGGGTACATCAGCAGGCGCAGCTCAATCTTCAATGCTCAAGTTTGTGGCACCGAAGGTGCTACAGAAGCAAAGGGAGTTTGCCGACCTCCGTTACATGATCTGGTGCTGCATCAACCTGCGGCCGATGCAGATGCGGTACGACGACGGCTTCAAGCTCTTCGTGGGCGCTCTGTCACCCCAGTACGTCGACACCACGATGGCCGCCACCACCTTCAACAAGTTGCTGGACACGCTGCACGACAGGATGAAGCAGGCTGTCGTGGACGACTTGCGGTCGGTGCGCGAGGAGTGTCTGGGCATGGGATATGGCGGAGCTTTCCTTGGTGCCCAGCTAGATCTCACGACTGTGGCCGGCGAAGAGTACATCACTTTCGCCGTGTCGTACGTCAAAAAGGGTGACACGGATGTTAGTCGTGTGTCGCTTGCGACACGAGCGTTTCCGGGCAGCCACACTGCCGACGACATCAAACCCTGGATCGAAGCGGTGAGCCTTTTTTTTGTGTGTCGGGGCTGTTCGGTGGACAAAACATTCAAACATAATAACTGAGGATTGTACACCGTCTCTTTGTTTCGTTTTCTGGCTCGTATTTGTTCCAAGGTTAGCTTTTTTATTTGGTACTGTCTTGCGTCGAACAGCTGTTGAAGTTTGTTTGAAAGTAAAATTTTAAAATTAAAAATAAACAAGCTGGTACGTATTCTGTTTTCTGTTTTCTTTGTGTTTTGACGTGATCGCTGCTGCGTATGTGATACCTCTCGTTTGATGTTTGTCTATATTACGTCCCGTCGGTTGTTGCGTGCCTCGCTATTCACAGCTCACGCTGGAGTACTTGACGGACTTGATGGGGGGATCGGTCGAGTCTCAGGACGTCTTCCTCGCGTTCACGGTGGATCAAGGGAAAAACGTCGTGAACGCGTGTACGGCGTTGGGAGTCCCGGTCGTCGAGTGCAACTGCCACCGCGTCAACTCCGCGGTACTGTGGGCGCTTGGCATTGCGGGTTCTGTGACGACTTGCAAGAACAAGCCGATGAAGAAGCTGGCAGCGTTGGTCGGTGTCTTCAGCCACTCTGCTGTCAACAACGACATGCTGAAGGAACTCCAGCGGCTGGAGGCGGATCTTCACCGTATCTACGAGACCATCCGGCGAAACGACACTAGGTGTGCTGTTGGGGATGCCTTCCCGTGGTTTCGTTTCGTTTGCGTTGTGTCACCGCTGATCTTTCGTTTTTCGTTTTTCGTTTTTCTTTGTGGTATCTTGGTATTTGGTATTTCCAGGGTATTTCGACGCTGAGTACAGCTTGCGTCCTCTGTTGTTATTTTCCTTTCCTTTTTTCGTTTCTCTCCGTACAAACAAAATGCGCAAAACAAAAACATTCAACAAAAACAGAACAAATTGAACAAAACAGTCCTGACCAGAGCATCGCACGGAAAGATCTCTTTCTGTTCATGGCTTGCAGCGGTAAAGTCGCGCGGGTGGTTTTGTTGTCCCTTACGACTGCAAAAAACGGACTCCTCCGCCACACCGCACCACTCCCCCCCGTCGCGCAAAATAAGGTGGACCAGCCAGCAGAAGATGATGGGTCGCCTTCTGATCTTGAAGAAGCCCATCAGCGAGTACTTCCGGCGACTAGCCCAGCAGAACTCCCAGAACAAGCAGCTGAAGCGGAAGCTGACTGCACACGAGTGGACCGTCACCAACGAGGTGTGCAGTCTCCTGGAGACCGTCTCCGAGGTCACGATCCGCATGCAAGGCGCCACGGACACCCACCTCAGCCAGGCGACGTTCATCATCAACGAGGTGATCGACATGCTGACGACGGACTATCACCCAATCCGGGTGGAGTCCGCCATCGTCACGCCGCCCCCACCGGCAGCGGGCATCATCCCAACTGAGGGGGAGGGGCAGAACGAGTCTTCGCTGGACGGCATCTCCACGGCGGAGACCCAGGTGACAGACCTCACCCTAGAAGCGCAGGACGTGGTCCAGGTGCTACTGGAGGTGATGGACGAGAAGGGAGTGGGGAAGGCGCTGCAGTGGGTGGAGCGATTGTCCGTGCTGCTGGATCCAAGGCGGAAAACGCTGGACGATACACATCTCAGAAACGGCTCCTCGGACCTCAAGACCCAAGCCGAAGCGGACTTGAAGGCGTTCATCGGCAAGTTCGCGCAAGAGTCTGCTCCGTCCACGCCTGCGCCTGCGCCAGTGGTCAACGTCGACACCGCGGAACCTGCTCGCAAGAAGAAGAAGCCTACTTCGAGATTGGAGCAACGGCGCGCTGCACGTTTGGCGGAGGCAGTGGCAGGCGGTGGTGGTGGCAGCGGCACCACCGATCCTAAGGCTGCCGGCGCGGGCCGGCGCGTGCTGATCGAGCGAGAGATGCTGGTATACTTAGCGGAGCAGCCTCAGGTCGACGTCGATGACTTCAACCCTCTGGGATTTTGGAACCGGCGGGGCACTGACAGCGTGTCCGCGGCGACTGGGAAGGTTTCGTCTCCGGCCGAGATGCCGTACCTGGCGTTTATCGCTCGGTTGCACCTCGGGATCGAGGCCACCAGCTGCCAGGCCGAGCGCAATTTTTCAGCGCTCGCTCACCTCATCGGCGACCTTCGCTGCAACTACTTTCGCACAGGGTCGAGCGCACGATGCTGGTCCGGCTCAACAAGCACCTGCTTGCTGAGGTCCGCGCGTACGACGCTGCTGTTGCGCAGGCACGAGCTATGGCCGCCAAAAGCGCAGAGAAATCCGCGGTTGCACAGGAGGAGAGAGCGAACACGGCNTTTGCCTTTTGTCTGGTCTCTTGTCTCGTCTTTTTTCTTAGCTTCTGGTCTTTTGTGTTTTGTCTTCTCCAGCTGGTCTTCTCAAAACCTTTTCTTTTGTGATCTACAAAATCACAATCCATCATCTTCGTTGTGTGCACAGGCGCATGTAGGTGAAATAAGAGAGACGGCTTGCTGTTCGTTCAGCCGCCACAGAAATGTATCATATATCCTGATATATTAACGTATATCTATAATATAGCTAGGACCGAAGGCGTTCCCGCCGTAATGCGAACCGCCGGTGAAGGGTACCGCCGGATTTTGGTGGTACCGGTACCGCCGAAGGCGTTCCCGCCGTACTGCAAACCGCCGTGGAAAGTACCGCCATATTTCGCGGGTACCGGATCCGCCAAAGGCGTTCCCGCCGTACTGCGAACCGCCGTGGAAAGTACCGCCATAATTCACGGGTACCGGATCCGCCAAAGGCGTTCCCGCCGAAAAAACGAAAACCGCTTCCCGCCTAAAATTTTCCGCCATATTTCGGTACCGCCTAAAATGGTACCGCCTAAAAAAACGGTAACCTTGGAACAAATACGAGCCAGAAAACGAAACAAAGAGACGGTGTACAATCCTCGGCTATTATGTTTGAATGTTTTGTCCACCGAACAGCCCCAACACACAAAAANTGTATATCTATAATATAGCTAGGGCCGAAGGCGTTCCCGCCATAATGCGAACCGCCGGTGAAGGGTACCGCCGGATTTTGGTGGTACCGGTACCGCCGAAGGCGTTCCCGCCGTACTGCAAACCGCCGTGGAAAGTACCGCCATATTTCGCGGGTACCGGATCCGCCAAAGGCGTTCCCGCCGTACTGCGAACCGCCGTGGCAAGTACCGCCATAATTCACGGGTACCGGATCCGCCAAAGGCGTTCCCGCCGAAAAAACGAAAACCGCTTCCCGCCTAATTCCCGCCATATTTCGGTACCGCCTAAAATGGTACCGCCTAAAAAAACGGTACCGCCGTGTACCCTGGATTTTTTGGACATTCGCCGCAATAAAAAAAAAAAGCTTCAAGAGTGCCGGCATTTGTAAGCCCGATTTTACAGGCGACTACCGTTAGACGCGCAAAAATATTAACAGTAAACCCCCCCATCTCCGCACCAGCATTATTTTCAAAGAAACCTCCTCCTCGCCTCTGATCTGCAACTAACTGCCCACCAGTCACCCCACGAGTAGCCCCTCACCCCTTCGTGAGCGCTAATTATCTTGCAGCTGTCGCGTTGTGGGGCCTCTGTTCTTACACCACAAAGAAAGGCAGGTTCCTTCTTGTTCTTAACACCACGTGGGGCCTGAGCACGCACGTGTTTTTTTTTTTTTATGTGGTCAATTCTCTTGATTTTGATTTTTTTCGAGTCCGCATTTCTTAACTGCCAAATTCTTGAGTGCGAGCGAATCTTTATCTTGTGATCATGATGTATTGCCGGAAGCAACATAGACATGGGCCTACTCTACTTGACATATATATTGCTGTTCCGAGAAACACGCACGGCAACGATCGGGGGGCAAAGCAAGGACTGAGAAAAAGAGAGAGAGAGAGTAGGCGATGATATACTATGAACATACGCTGCCTCTCTCTGTAAAGTCAACACGACAACACGTACGTACGTACGTCTGTCTCCTTAAAATATATATTTATAGTGGTCGAATATAATATTACTAGATAAAAAATCTCTACTGAAAAGAATTGCGCGCTATACACTAAATAATTCTATGTACTTCGTATATATGTTGTTGCTGCTGTGGAACATAAAAACTTAGCTTACCCAAAACTTGTCATTGCATGATTGGTAATGGAAGACATTACTCGGAGTTTCTGCTTTAAAGGTGGGGAAGGCAGAGTAGGTGTGCTCTTATCGGCCGCGTGGGTGGTGTTGCCACAATTGTTCCCGCCCCTATCACTATCTATCCCCGGTGTTTGCCGTCCGGGTTGGGTTTTCGTCGCTTGGCAACGACGTTGTAAAACAAGCCCCCCCCTCGGTATTTGCCATCGGGATTGGGTTTTCGTCGGTAGGCAACGACGTTGTCAAACAAGCCAAAACATTTCGTGAACTCGGCAACCAGGTCAGTTACCGTTTATTGTACCTCTGTTTTTTTTGGCGGTAATTATAATGAATGGTGGTCGAGTAGATCATGTTGTGCGGGGTGGAGAAGCCTCACTCCGCGCAAAGGGGATGATCGCACCACGTTGTGAAAAAATGGTCAAGCACCCTCGAGGCAGTTACACAATGCTTACAGCTGTCTCTGGAAGTGAAGTACCAAAAAATAAATTAAGTCATACGCAGCTGTCATCCGTACGCAAGGAAGAAAGCACAAGATGCCGAACACCTTTAGCAGGATGCAGCGCACCCTTCATGCGACTTGCCGAATATTTCACGGCGCTTCGCGCTTGGTGATGTGAGAGCCTGGTCCGGTGAGAACCCGGCGTGCTCCGTCCCGGCTTTGTAGGGATGCGAGGTCAATGGTCTAACGACTACGGCATGCACGACTATGAGTACACCCCCCCCCATTACTATAGATTCATGGAATTTACGGCTAATACGTGATATGCTTCAACATATAGCGTAGCGGTACACCGTTAGACTTTGTAGAGATAGTTAGCTGGTTCCGCGTTGTGTGGTGTTCCTGCGCTCATCTCGAAAGAGAGGAAATTTGCCTGCCGATATATCGCTTGATTAACGCAACGGTAGAGTGGAATACGATGAATGGAAGGGAGGGGAAAGCTCACACATATTTTCTTCTTTTCTCCTCCTTCACACCAATCCGCGCATAACCGCTTTTAGAACCCGGCACGTTCTGCCCGCTCGGCCTGTAACCCCCCACGTTATTGCATGTAATAACCCCTCGTTGGCCGGAGGTTACACAACGCCCCCGGACAACCGTGCCCACTGGCCACCTGTGTAGGATTTTCACCCATGCCTACAATAGGAGACATCGCGAACTCGCCCTGTGTGTACGCATGCTGAAAAATATTCTTTAACTCGGAAGTCACTTCCAACTCGCTATCCGAATAAAACCTTTGTCGAGCTACATGCACGTCGTGCCGTGCACGTCTCCTGAAACGATGTTTTGCACTCCGTATACATGCTTACTCTTAGCCTCGACCACTTTCCATGGACCTGTCCACGTCATCATGAGTTTCGGCGTCGCTGGTCTACGCACCCGCGCCCTTAGTACGAAATTACCAACCGCAATTTGGTAGCTCGCCTCGACTAGCATGCCCCCGTTGTTTTTCACGATTCTGTTTGACCATTTCCTGCACCTGTTTATGCATTTCCTGTTGAATAGCCACTACATCAATCACCTTTCGTTTCTGCCCTTCGTCATCTAGCACGTCTATTTGCCAGTCTTCTCCAGTCGCGAACGCTAGCGTGGAAAAACTGGTTCGCAGTGCCCTACCAAGCATGACGTGATACGGTGTGATCGCGTAACGTTGACGATAAGCGGTATTCAGTGCCCGCTGTACAGCCGGGACCAAATCTACCCTCTCGCGCAAGTCGCGCCTTTCTTCCTGCAAGACCGCCTTCAGGCATCATACAACTTCTTTCATCATGCGTTCTACCGTTCCGTTCTCCGTGGCCTGTTTGCTACCCCAAATTTGTGCTTCACCTTCAGAGCTTGTTCGAGTTTGTTCATGATTTGATTCTTAAAGTGCGATGCGGTATCGTTGACCCACATCCGCGGAACACCCAAAGTCTTACACACCAGTTGAGCAAAATTCTGACTGTTAGTTAGGCCGTGCATGACTCCGTTGGTTCTAACCACACGAAGTTGCTAAGATCATCCATTGCCACTAAGATGTATTTGAATCCAACTCGTTCATCCAAGCCATCGACAATCAACGGCCCACTCTGTCCAACATACAGAATGTCAAAATGAATCACTTCGCCCGGCCTTGTACCATGCACTGTTTCCCCAAGGGGCCTTGGAATTATTCACCCGCCCTCGAATTTACACAATGCAAGCACTGTTTCACATACTCTTTCACTCACTTGGTTTTCCATGCGAAACCAACAGCGGTACTCTTGTAATCGTTGCAAAGTTGCGACCGTACCCCGATGTCCCGCGCCTTGCATATGAGCACAGGCCATCAGACTTTGTTGTAGTTCTTTGGCATGTTCAGGAATCCACATGACCTCGCGCCCTTCACCTTGATTCGAAAAATTCCTTCGCCATCATTTACGGCCTTTACATGCTGCGCCATGAAAACCTCCGCTCCATGCGCCCTAGTTCTGACTTGTTCGCGCGCACTGTGCTGAACTCGACGAATAACCTCTTTCGACGGCATCGTGTCGTCAGGTTCGCTCGGCGTAAACACAGCCACAGCCCTAACCTTCACTGCAGGAACGTTGACCCACCTCGCCAGAGATGTGCATGATGGAGTATTGGAACTGCGCCAACACCATCTTACAGTGCTCCAGACGTTGGGCAGTAGTCTTTGGCAACGACGACATGCACGCATCAGGATTGAATATGTACGCGAGATTGCGGTGGTCGGTGTATACATGAACACCGCCCCACAGCAGGTAGTCCAGCCGCTTGCACGTGCTAACGATGGCGAAACGCTCTTTGTGAATAGTCGCCCACGTCATCTGAGAGCCCTTGAACGTACCACTGAGGGAGGCGAGAGGCTCGTGGGTAATATGTTCAACGGACACTCCGCGCTTCAGCTCTTCCTGTGGCACCTGCGTCAATAAACTACCCCAATGCTCTTCAGACGCATCGGGAAACATCAGCATAGCAAAACCATCCTTCGGATTTGACAACGCCACCGCATCTGCCACCAAATCCTGTGCCGATGTCCACGCCTCAACCATGCCGGCCGTCCACACCTCGCTCTTAATCGCACGATTAGACATTGTCCTTTTCGTTCGACGTGGTGCCGACGCCATGTGCTCCTCCAGCAAGCGTCGGAGAGGTTCCACCACTTCCGTCAGCCGCGGCAACGATGTGATCGATAATTCGGGTGGCTCAGTTCTGTGTGTTGGGAGTGTAGAGCAGCTGGGCCATGACGGGCCGTGGTAGGGGAGGGACGTATAGGAAAACGTATTGTATTCTTCGGGGGCGTGCTCGTGCTCGTCAATCTGTCACGGAATCAAGCACGCGTCACGCTCATCTCGCTCAAACTACCGAACGGATCTCGCTGATTCCTCCGCATCTCATCACTGCAATTTCCGTACGTACGTACTGAAGATCGTACCCGTCATACTATGCTACGAGTACCCCCCAATATATCTAATAGCCCCCCTGCTCATATGCATCGTCATGCTTCGGCCAAAAACAAATTCCTCTTTTACCATCTCTCCCAAAACAAACAAGAAAATTCTCAAAGCATCCAATCCAATATCCTCCCCAAAACATGCAGGAACCCTCCCAAGTCAATCACAAGAAAAATTCCAACACAACCAAAACTCCTCCGAAACAAACACGAAAAATTCCAACACAACTACAACTCCTCCAAAACAAACAAGATAAATCCCAACACAACTCCAACACCCTTACCGCCTTCATCAGACTCTCTCGCTTTCTTGTCCGATATCGTCTCTCTCTTCCTCTCTCCGCTACAGAATACGAATCGACCCCAAAACTCTTCCTGNAGACTCTCTCTTTCTCTTGTCCAATCTCGTTCCTCTCTTTTTCTCTTCACTTACAGAAATGGAATCGACCCCAAAACGCTTCCTACACTGCAAGTTCATCACAAAGTCACGGTGCAACGCAAAAGACTCCTTGCTGATAGCCTTCGTCAAGAAATCTGCATGCTGAAATTGCGTCGGCACATGATAAGTAATTGAAATCTCTACCAGCTCCCTGATAAAGTGATGCCGTACATCGATGTGCTTCGAGATGGAGTTCGTGATCGGGTTGTGCGCAATCTGAATCGCTCCCTGATTATCCTCGAACACCGGGATGCACGGCATACTCGTATCTGGCAACATAAAACGCCACACCTGCCTCAAGAACAACACTTCCTTCAAGACGTTGGCAATTGCCACATACATACTCTGCTTCCGTGGTGGAAAGCGTAACGCACTTCTGCGTTCGTGAAAACCAAGTCACACTCCCACCCCCACACATCACTAGCCCCCCAGACACCGACCTCCTNTAGGGGACGACGGAGCAGTAGACAGCATTGTCGGCATCCACAAACACCTGCATGCTCATACCTGTCACGACGCCCCTCTCAAATGTAATCCCCATCCAACTCGTCCTGCGTACGTATCCTAAAATACCGAGTGCTGCCGTCCAGTGCACCATCTTGGGAGACGCGCAATACCGCGCTACTGCTCGAACTGCATTCGCAATGTCCGGCCGTGTTTGAGTGGCCAACCACATCATCAGAGATCCTACCAACTCGCGAAAAGGAACATCAGCACTCGCTTCATTCACGTCAAAGTCGGAGAGCTTTACGCTAACAGCCAGAGGCACACTCTGCCTCTACTCAACGCCATACTCTGCAGCCAGCTCTTCGGCAAACCTCTGCTGCGAAATCTTCAACAGCCCTCTCTCTACGTCTCTCTCGTAAAAGCACGCGGAGTACCACCTCAACTCTCCAAGGTTCTTCACGGGGACCATCTCGTTGAGATCCCTGCCAAACTTGTCACATCTCTCCTTCTGCCCTGCAGCAAAAATGTCATCCACGTGGACCACGATGATCATCACCACATTTCCCTCCTCCATCAATCGAAAAACACATGCATCCGCCAGACACTGCAATAAACCTAAAAGTAACAAACACCTCGTCAGGTGCGCATGCCAATGTCGTGATGCTTGCTTCAAGCCATACAGACTCTTGCACAGCTTCAAGATCAGGCCAGATAACCTACCACACCCCTGCGGTAAGCGCATGAAAACATCCTCATCAAGCTCAGACTGCGCAATAGCCTGCTGAATATCGAAATGGCACAAGTCAAGATTCTGCTCGCATGCTAATGCTGCCAACAAGCGCACACTGGACACTGGTACGGTGGGTGCAAACAATTCTTCAAAATCAATCCAAGCCCTCTGCATGTCCCCCCGCGCTACAAGTGTTGCCTTCAATTTCGTCGGCCATCCGCACTCGTCTGCCTTACAGTTGAAGACCCACTTGGCATTGATCGCGTTCTCTACTGGTTGCTACACCGGACTAAAAGTTCCTACATCCAACAAACCGAAAAAATCTCGACCGACTGCAGCATCCCACAACTCTGGATGTTGAGACCGCATGGCCTCCTTCAACGTTTTCGGCACTCGGAGGTCGCTGGCGAGGCAGTGAGGAAGGTCTGGCATCTTGTCCGGCGGGCGCTCGGCACGAAGAGCGGCGTCCACAACCTCGCGAGTGGCGAACATCGTTGCGAACATCTGCGGTCTCCATCCCCCCCCAGAATCCACGGGCCCCCCAGCTCCCACAGCCCCCCCGCTTCCACGGCCTCCAAGACTCGGATCCGGCTGCGGCGGGGGCGGCAGGTCGCGGCGTC
>CACKRE030001516.1:12302-29389 GCA_902602495.3 Ectocarpus sp. CCAP 1310/34 | reverse complement strand
GATAACTGCGCCAATTGGCGACGTTCTGCGAAAAAAACGAGTGCCCAAGCCTTCTCCTGATGATAGGTGAACACTTCTCGCGTCGTCGTTTCCTTGCATCAACCCCTCAGTCACTCGTTCACACCCGCTTTGTCCTCTCTTTGCGGCGTCCTTCAACTGTCATTTGGAAAACGTGTGTGTGTGTCGGTTTGGTTCTGCTGCTACGTGTGTGTCGGTCGGTTTGGTTCTGCTGCTGCTGTGTTCTTTTTTTGACCTCGTCCACACCGAGTGGCCAACTTTGGCACGTGTTCAGACCAGCTTCCACTCATCTCCTCCTCTACAGCTCGCGGCTTTCACTATCTGCATATCACAGAGGGTGTTCGCGTGTGGTTTGCAGACCACGACAGGGGGTAGTGAGGAGGGGCTCGCGATCGGCGACAACTCGCGTGCTAGTTCAAATATTCTGCTGCTGCTGTGTTCTGAGTGGTGGGGCATTTTTTTCGACTTCTTCATTTACTAACGCATACGGAGTGCTGACAACAACGATTCGCATGATGCACAACATCGCATCAAACAACATTTCGGGTGTGTGTACCAAAACAAAAGCNTACGGAGTGCTGACAACAACGATTCGCATCAACAACATCGCATCAACAACATTTCGGGTGTGTGTACAAAACAAAAGCAACACATATTCACGGGGGGCGCACGACCCAGCCTACTGCAGGTACTTTCCGCAGCACGGGTTATGCTGTTGTGATGGTGCGCGCGGAAAAAACTCTCCCCACTCGGGGTCTAGTAAGGAAGGGTCAATTTCTGGGAACCTTCCTCAAAGCGGGGGGAACATTGAGGGGGGAACATTGAGCTCCTAAATCTGGAGTGTGGCCCTCAGATTTAGAAAAACCCGTGCCCTTCGCACATTTAACATGAAATTACAGAACATAACATATATGAGACACGCAAGACAGCTACCAAACTGATTTTCTGAGCCTGTCACCCGCAGGGGAGCTGTCGCTATAGGCTGCCTACGAAATCGTAGACATACAGGTAGTTTTCTCTGACGCAATAATTCCATTGTTAATCTGTCTCTGACTCTTTTCTATGATAGAGATGGACTCGTTGTGTCATATTAAAATAAGAAAAAAGAAAAAAAAAAGCAGCGCTAGCGCTCCTTTTTTCTAAATCGGAGGGAGCGTTTCAGATTTTAGAGGGGCTACCTTGCACACACACAACAGAACAGCATGGCTACCCGTCAGAGCGTGAGGTTCGTCACACACACGGAAAAGGGCTTGGCCCTAGAGGCTTCCCGCAAGGCGGCGGCGCGTAGGGACGCAGAAAACTCCGAGCGCCCGTCCTTCAGGGCGGCAGGCGATGGGCACGCGCAAAAGGTGGCGAGGTTTGGTGGAGAAGAGACCCCGGTGCAGTTGGAGGGCTTCGACGATGAAGTGGTAGCTGTGCCCAAACCATCGAGCGTGAACCCCGCGGGCAACAAGACCGCAGCAGGCAGAAAGAGAAACTCCGGGAAGTGGAACACGGGACAGGACCTGATGCTACTTACTTCCGGTGAGTGTGTGCACGTGTGCACCCACCGGACCTACAGGTAGTCTACGTGTGTATGCATGGTGGCACGCATATGCATGGGCAACCCACCGAACACGATACAGCACATAGCATGGCCGTTCATCCCATGGGTGCCACCTGTTACATGCTGTAGCATCCGGTTGCTGTGTAGCAGTGGACCCGTCGCTGGGTAAGTAGTAGGTCCGAAGCTTGTGGCTTCGCTTGTGAGTCGAACATACATGCCTTTTTTCATGTGGCTCGTCGCAGCATGAACACAGCAGTCCGGTAGGACGACAGGTTCCGCGGCGTGTTGGGTGTGTGCCTCGTGCAATCTCCTGCCATCGTATGTAGGGCGGCATATTTTCTAACTAGGTTGAAGGAAGGTGATGTGTAGAACATTCGTTGAGTAAGCAAAGCACGGTTTTGAAGAAAAGCTGGCGGTCATCACAGGAAGCAAGACCACATGAGGTCGATTGATGGATTTTCGTGTCGAGTTGACTACTTTTTCAAATAAAAAATTTAAAATTTCCCCATATCAGACGGCGCCGAGTTCGGATGTCTCCCTCCCGCCGTCGCTACCTGCTGTACAGCAGTGGAGCAGATGCACTTGCTTGAAAAGGGGGTTAGCATACAGGATTTGTGCTTATCACCCAACTGCTGTTGCCGCACAGCAGTTTATCGAAAAGGTTGTTCTCTGGATACAAAGTCCCGTGGCACAGCAAGGTGGCGATAACAAGTATTCTACACTGCTGTAACACCCAAAGCACGTTGCACGGTGTGCCTGCATTTGTATGCTCGCTCACCACAGCAGTTGCATCCGTCAGGATGGGGTTTGGTCGGAAGAGCGTTGTGTCAGTTTCCGGATAAGACGCCGGCCTTGTGGGCTCCTCACAAACTACTTCGCATATTTATTTTCTTGCTTGTCATATCGCTCTCCCTGTCGCGGCAGCTGTGAGACACAAGACCTGGCGAGTGGCCGGCGTGACCGGCACAGTTGAAGACAGATGGGGATTGGTCTACGCAGAGTTGAACTCGGAGCCGCACGTGAGAGCTTTTGGGGACAAGCCTTTAAAGAATTTGGTGTCGCGCTTCAACCAACTTGTTCGCGTCCAAACCGCCAAGAACAATGACGCCGCACGAGCATCGGGAGTAGGGAATACCTCCGGCGACGACCTCGACGGAGACGAAGCCAAGCTGGTGAGAAGCTAAACGGTGAAGCACAATTGTACTGCGAATTTGTTAGCCTACTGTGATAAACGTTGATACGGAATTCGGTGCTATGATGGCAACGATCACTCGGGGTAGCCCTCTGCCTGTATGTCATGACTGCGTTGAGCTGTCCTTCGCGAAAAACAGGAAAAAATTCAACAAAGTCTGTATGCAAACGTCGGAATGAATATGGAAATGGGGCAACGAGAGCCCAGTGCATGACTTTTGCTGCTCGTCTTGCCGCGCTTCCACCGTTCTGGGTCGGGTCATGTTGCTCCTTGCCGTAGGAGAAGCTGCTGATCGCGGTGGTAGACGCCAAGGCCGCGGAGAGGGCAGGCTCTCAACAAGAAAAGGCGAGGAAGGCGGGCCAGAACTTGCTTGGCCAGGCAGCCATCGACATGGGCAACAGCCGGTGCGGACCGGGAGCAACGGCGACGTCCTTCGGAGAAGCTCACGCGAGCGACGAGCGCCGGATGGAGGGAGTCAACCGCACCAAGGGACGCATGCCTGGGTTCACGCAGCCCGATAGCAGGAGCGGCAGCGGGAGCGGCCGATCCAGCCCCGCTACCGCCGGCGGCGGGGCCGGTTTCGGTAACGGCAGTGGGAGCGGTATCGGCAGCGGCAGCGGGAGCGGCCGATCCAGCCCCGCTACCGCCGGCGGCGGGGCCGGTTTCGGTAACGGCAGTGGGAGCGGTAGCGGCAGCGGTAGCGGTAGCGGCCGATCCAGCCCAGCTACCGTGGGTGGGGTGATACCTGTCCCCCCGCTTGGGGGCGCCCTTGCCAACCTGCTACGCGCACCGACGATCGAGAGGCTTGCTTCGAAAGCCAACGTTACGCCTGAGCAGGCGGACCTTTTCCTCAACGCGGGATTTCGTCCTGACCAAATCCCCTATGATGTAGCAACGAGGATGATGGAGACTGTGATTGCGGGCTACCTGAGTGCACTTAGAGGTAACCAATCCGTGGAAACGTTTGTCAAGGAAGTTATTGAAGCTGATGAAGACGCCGATGGCTTTCAACCCGTAGCAACGACTAAAGTTCCCGGGTTGGACAGGGCTGGTGATTTGACGAACGCACTTTTTGTCAACTACAAGCAAGACTTTAATGCGTTTGGAATCCTTCCGAATGCCTACAAGTACCGCAGTGGGTGGTTGGTTGAGGAAGGTCCGTCGGACAAGATCTTCGATGGGCTGACGAGGGCTCTGGCGGCTCGACTGGTGTTCGGTGCCGACAACACGCCGTTGAACTTAGCCGCCGCCGGCGGCGGCAGCGGCGGCGGCGGCGGCGGCGGTGCTAACGACTATGACGATTCCGGCGACGACGATGCACCTCCCGACAGGCAAGCCAAGCGTACGGCCAAGAGCGGTAGGAAGACCCGCACAAACGCCAACATGAGCAAGGAGTCGGATCTCAACGGGTAAGCGTGGCGACCGTTAAACTATTTGGGTTGTTTCAAAAAAAAAACAGGTCGAAACGATGGGTTCCAGGTCGGTGTTTGTTTCCTGGAGTGCTTTATCTGTGTGCTGTCGCTTCGAAAGTTAAGGTTTACCCATTCCCACTTGTGTCGGCATAGTCGACCGACCTCGTCAAAGGTTGCCTATTTTAGCCCGTACCCAATGGTCTTGAAAATATCTTCTGCACGAGCATGCATTCAACGGGCGGCTTGGCGTCTCGTTTCTTGTTGCGTCCAAAATATATAGGATGCTGGCGCGCTCGATCCAGAATGCAGAGCAAAATGAGATTCGGAGGTCGGTGAGGGAAGAGTCGTTTGCACGGCGGAGCGAGCAAATGGCGGAGGACCGGTACCAGAGGGAGCGTGATGAAAGTAAGCTGGACCGCCAACACGAGAGGGATTTGCGTGCCGACGAGCGACAGGAGGAACGCGCAGACAGGGATAAGCGGGAGGCGGCTGCGGAAAAAAGGCGTGCCGATGAAAGGGCCGAAAGGGAGAAGGAACGGGAGTTTGAGTTGGAAATCATGAGGATGAAGGTGCAGTTGGCTGTGGCAGAGAACAAGAAACCGTAGGCATTGGAACGCTCCCTCCGACGAGCGGGGGGGAGAGGGGGGATTGTTCCATTGCGGCCGCTGCAGTGTGATATTTTTTCGTCGATTTTATTTTATTTTTTGTCGCGGTCGAAGAGGAGTTCCGTGCCGTGCGGCAACGTAGCGAGAAAGCGCGGGTGGGGGGCGGGGTCATGCTTGTTCTTTGTTTGCGACTACAGTGTGTTTTTTTTTCGTCGTTATATTTCTTATTTTTGTCGTGGTCGAAGAGGTGTTCCGTGCCGTGCGGCAACGTAGCGAGAAAGCGCGGGTGGGGGGCGGGGTCATGCTTGTTCTTTGTTTGCGACCACAGTGTGTTTTTTTTCGTCGTTATATTTCTTATTTTTGTCGTGGTCGAAGAGGTGTTCCGTGCCGTGCGGCAACGTAGCGAGAAAGCGCGCGGGGGGGGGTCATGCTTGTTCCTTTGTTGGCGGCTGCAGTGTATTAATTTTTCGTCGATTTTTTTTTTTGTCGCGGTCGAAGGGGTATTCCGTGCCGTGCGACAACGTAGCGAGAAAGCGCGCGGGGGGGGGTTCATGCTTGTTCTTTGTTGCCGGCTGCAGTGTATTTTGTTTTGTAGATTTTTTTTTTATTTTGTCGTGGTCGGAGAGGTGTTCCGTGCCGTGCGACAACGTAGCGAGAAAGCGTGCGCGGGGGGGGGTTCATGTTTGTTCTTTGTTGGCGGCTGCAGGGTGTTTTTTTTTTCGTCGACTTGTTTGTTTTTGACCGAGAGGTGTTGCGTGCGGGGGGCTTACAACGTAGCGTGAATGCGGGGGGGGTCGGGTATCTCGATGTTATCGGCTTTGTTGGCGACACGAGTTTTGTTTTTCTCGTGCACGTTTTCCTGTCGAATGCAGTTTTACCTTGAGGGGCTTCGGCGTGTAGGTGTTAGGTGGCTACAGGGTTGGTGTTTTATTCCCCATTGCATGCATCGAGAGTGTGTGCGTTCCGGGTTGCTGCTGTGAGACGCCAGTGTGTCGGTGAGAGGGGTTCTTATTGCTATTGCTGCAAATTCGCACACTACCGCAGAGAGGCGCAGCAATTCACCGGTGTAACTCGTGTGTTGCTGATCGGCTGAAGCCCTTCAACCCTTTTGCGTCAAAGTGTCTGGTCTCGGATACTTACCGGGTTCCGTATCAATGTTTGTTTCGAAGGTTTCACCATGGAACTAAAGGGAACGAGGGAGAGGGTGTGGTAGAGAGCGAGAGCGACTAAAATGCAGAAAACGAGCACGCAAACTCCGTTGCCGTATACATATTAGCTATCTCCACTTTGTACGCCAGTAGGGCGGCCCGCGACAGGGTGGTGGCAACTCTGAGGCTCGCACAAGGCGTCTTGAGTGGTAGAATAGCAGACCTTGAGTGATCACCCCTCGAGCTGCATGCACTACCCTCTTTTCAGTACATTCCAACGATCACGTTTACACAGTCATTGCCACGGCATGAAAACCCCGACGTTGAAACCATTCTCTGCACCCCTATAGCTATCTCCACTTTGTACGCCAGTAGGGCGGCCCGCGACAGGGTGGTGGCAACTCTCAGGCTCGTACAAGGCGTCTTCAGTGGTAGTCTAGCAGGCCTTGAGTGATCACCCCTCAAGCTGCATGCACTACCCCCTTTTCAGTACATTCCGACGATCAGGTTTACACAGTCATTGCCACGGCATGAAAACCCCGACGTTGAAACCATTCTCTGCACCCCCCCCCCGCATGTGAGCCCTGCCAGCTCTCTAGAGTTCCTCCTTCCCTCACGAACACACCAGCACAGCACACCGAAGAACTTGCCAAAAAAACCGTGAAGGGCCACACGGCGACAACTCCACGGCTTGCTACCTCACCAGCTTTTGTGCAAGATCAATCAAATCATCAGTTAGAACGCCTCAAGTTGTCCAACCTACCGGGGTCGTGGCATTTATTGGCTAAGCTTAATCTTGGCGTACTTCACAGCCATTTAACTCACAAACATCACCCTGCTGATTTTTTGGCTGGTGCGAACACCTCGTCACGGAACTATTTGAGCACGGCATGCTCACATTTGTCCATCAACTACTAGGTGCTGCGGTACCCTTGCAAGTCAGGAACAACAGGGTTTTCGCACGATTGAGAGCGAAGTTTCCGATTGAGAGCGAGAATCTACAAACGCCCACTTGCTAGTCATCTCCTTGAAGCCCCACTCCACGGTTACCCTGCAGTGGCTCATGCGCTGGATGAAGTCGACCATCTCGGGGGTAAGCGGGCCGTAGGATGCGGCACTGAAAGGGCAAACGAGGTGATCGCTTAAGCCGTATGCCGGGTCTCCATACAGGCAGTACGGGGCTGCTAACGTGTGCTGCCAGCTTTTGCACCAGTCCAGACTGCGCCAGCAAGTAACTATCATGACGTGTGCCAAGCACAGGGCCCCACAAATCGACGAATAACCCGTCAGGGGTAACCACGCCTTGAAACGTGATCGCATGCTTCCTCTTGTGGCCATTGTAGTACCACCGTTGGAAGCGAACGGGCCTAAGAAGAGTAGACACAACAAGAACAAGCACCGACACATCAATGCAAATCCGGCGACGTGATGAAGCTGGTAATCTCTGAAGGAAATCAGCAATGGCGCGATTTCAACCATACGGAAAGCGGGCCGAAATGCAGTTGCTTGCGTACATCACAAAACTGAAACTTACAATACTTAGTTGGTGANAATGCAAATCCGGCGACGTGATGAAGCTGGTAATCTCTGAGGGAAATCAGCAATGGCGCGATTTCAACCATACGGAAAGCGGGCCGAAATGCAGTTGCTTGCGTACATCACAAAACTGAAACTTACAATACTTAGTTGGTGAGTGTCCGCGAGTCGTACTCTCTCTGCGCATAGTATACTCTCCTACTGCTGCTACGGCCGGTTTGAGTGCCCACCCCCCATCTACGGTAAGATACCTAGAGTGGAAATCGGCAATTTTTTACACGTACCTCGCAATGCCGCGGACGGTTCCATCGATGAAGCCCCAGCAGTGTGTTAGAGGGCAACCGGCGTTGTATATGGCTTCGGCGAACTCCACCAACCTCGGCTTCAGTCGCTCCCCGTCAACAGAGAGCAGCCAGTCCCACTTGAAGTCGAGGACGTGCAGCATCCATTTAATAAACGTTTCGCAGATGCAGGACTCGCTCAGCCCGAAAATCAAGCGCATGTCTTTTNAGAGCAGCCAGCCCCATTTGAAGTCGAGGAAGTGCAGCATCCAATTGAACGTTTCGCAGATGCAGGACTCG
Source organism: Ectocarpus sp. CCAP 1310/34 (assembly GCA_902602495.3). Lineage (NCBI taxonomy): Eukaryota > Phaeophyceae > Ectocarpales > Ectocarpaceae > Ectocarpus > Ectocarpus sp. CCAP 1310/34. The sequence goes on along the minus strand of CACKRE030001516.1, from coordinate 21,351 downwards.
CTCAGCCCGAAACCCAAGCGCATGTCTTTTAGACGGCATGGAAACGCGAGGCGATACAGCAGCACGCAAAGAGCCTCTCGCCCACTCACGATAAACCCACAGTCGGTCCGGATGAACGCAGGGATCAGGAGAAGATCCAGCATCAGCATGATCTGGACGAAGAAAAATGAGCAAAGCATGATGATTAGAAATTACAGTTCCAGCAGAAGGACCACGGTTTGTGCATTCAATGCTTCTATCGCACTGCCGCTGAATACCCTGCGCAACCCTAACCCTAGGTGTGTGGTGAGAAGAGTAGTCTACTGCTGCTGCTTTGCTCTCTACAACAGTGTAGCAGTAGGCTACAGCAAAGCTAGCAAGGTGCTTGCTAGGAGATGGACACGAGACAACTGGGGGGCACCTACCTGCGGTTGCGTGAAGCGAAGAAAGTTGATGCAGTCTTGGGGGCTGAAGAGGTTTGTCACGTCTCGGCGTGCCAAGCTTGTTGCCACATCGTCTGTGATCAGACTCGCCATCGTGTAGATGAAGGCCATGTTATATACCATCCACATGTCGGTGTAGGCCTCGTACATCTATCGGCACTGCATATACACAAGTGCTCGTGTTTTGCGCGCCATCCTCTCATGGATGCGCAGACGTGACATGGTGGGATGACTCCAGTAGTGCTACCAGGTGTGTGGTGCTGGTGTCATGTGTCGTGTGTCTCGTTGTCTCGTTGCTCCCTGTGGCGGAGGGCCGCAGGGCCGCGCATCCTGTGCGGTGGGTCTCCCCATCAGACTGTGTCAATCACCCAATCAGAGCGCGTTTAGAATTCAGGTCACACAACGTAACATATTTCTTAAATCTGGGACTGCTCGCCACTGAATAATCTTCCCAGAAACTTCCTAAGCTAATTTCTAAATCTGAAACCCCGTTATATCTAACTTTTTTGCCGAAACAGTCCAATGTCTCATACTCTACATGAATATTAAACCAATACGAAGTACAACAAAATATGTAGGAATTATTTCTACTGTCACTTACATCGCAAAAGTATCTCCTCTTCAATTTGAAATAATANCTCCCCATCAGACTGTGTCAATCACCCAATCAGAGCGCGTTTAGAATTCAGGTCACACAACGTAACATATTTCTTAAATCTGGGACTGCTCGCCACTGAATAATCTTCCCAGAAACTTCCTAAGCTAATTTCTAAATCTGAAACCCCGTTATATCTAACTTTTTTGCCGAAACAGTCCAATGTCTCATACTCTACATGAATATTAAACCAATACGAAGTACAACAAAATATGTAGGAATTATTTCTACTGTCACTTACATCGCAAAAGTATCTCCTCTTCAATTTGAAATAATACCAATGACAATCCTCATAGTATCCTACATGCGTTCGTAAGCTTGCTAAAATACTACCATAGGTATGATCGTGTTATGCTTTTGTGCGTTGGCCGAGCGATATGGGTGATGTTGCGGTGCTGCGGTGCTGCGGTGCTGGCCCACCCTCGCTCACTTCACGTTTTGACATGCTCTCCTGGTCCAAAGTCTCATCAATATAACATCTTTTCCCAGAAGCCACGAGTTTATCAACACACCATAGCGCCATCAATCAATCGACTACTGCTTGTCCCCTCGGACTGTACGTCAAGACTGCACAGAGGAAGTTTGATCACCTTGCTTCGTGATGACCGGGCCTGCTGGGGATCATGTGGATGGCCCATCTCCGGGTGATTCGCAGGATGTTATTGGTGATGAGAGATAGGATTCGATTGAGACACAGTTGTCGCAGCTCACGAGTATAATCAAGTCGCTTGTTGGGCAACGAGGTGATCAGGTGGAGTCCTCTGTTCCAGTAGCTGCTGCTCCCGGAGGCGGCGGAACAGAGTACACTGGTGCGCATCAATCGGATGACACTGGCAGGACTGCGGGAGGTACGGGCAGCAGTGCCCTAGTCCTTGGCATGTCCAGCATGTGGGTTGGGAGTAGTAGGCTAGTCTTGTAGACTCAGGCTTGAACCTTTGTGTGAATTTTGTAAGTCGTTCCTCTGCTGGTGGTACTGCCAGCGGCAGAACCGACGCCGGTTGGCATCCTTCCGATGCTACTTACTGGCAGAAATGCGGGAGGTACGGGCAGCGATGCCCCAGTCCTTGGCATGTCTGGTGAGCATCAATCGGGACTGATTTTGTCTTGTATCTGTTGTGGTCAAAACATTTTCGGCTGGGTGCCCTCCACACTAGTCTGTTTGAAGCGTTGTGTCTGTCTACACATGAGATTCCGATTGCAAGCTTTGAATTCGACTTGACCCCCTCGGTACAGCAAGGATTCAGTGTGGATGTACTGCGCCAGGCAAAAAAGAGAACGGTGAGAAGTCTGGCATGGTGCTATTTTCTCAAACGAGATCGAACAACTCGCATGATCTGACGTGTCTGGTAGAGTATCACGAGGTTATGCTGGAGTGCTTGTCAAGTGATGATGCTGTCCGCAAATACTCTTATTCTTGTGAGGAAGAACAGATATATATGTCAAGAATGGTGTTAAGGACACGGTTACTGCTTTCCACATGACTGATTCTCTCTCTAGCGTTAACGATGTGAAGGCTTGCTATTAGAACGCATGAGGGATTAGTTGCGTTACTTGTGAAGTAGACCGTCTGGAACCCTGGAGGAAGTGTTTGTGATTGCTGACAGCGAGTGTTCAGTAGAGTTGGAGAAGGTTTGTGCAACCTCTTTTCTCCCAGCGCAGTGTTTGATGGCGGTTATGAAATAGCCTCGGTGGTCTCGATGGTGTGATGGCTGCGTTCGACGGAACAGTTAATTTTCATCATTTCGATGGCATGGTTGTTGCTACTGTGTATCGTCTGGGAGATGAATCTGTTGGTTCGGTGTTAGCTACCTTCACCCCTCAAGACCCCAAAGCAACGAAGATGGATGTGAACGAGTTTCATGACGTTTATGGTCATTCACATGAGGGATTGCTTCGAACAACTGCAAAGCGACTGGGTATTGAGTTGACTAATGAAATTCATGCGTGTAAGGGATGTTCGATGTCGAAGGCATTCAGGAAAGGAATCGCTCGTGAAACTAAACGCAGATCAAACAAAAAGTTGGGCAGAGTTTTTGTTGACCTGGGAGCACGGACGGACGTTGCGTCCGTAGGGGTAAAAATTACCCCATGATAGTGAAGGATAATTTCACTAGACGTACATGGCTGTATTTCCTGAGAAATGAATCAGACGCTGGGGGTGCTTGCAGAAGTTTCCTTGCTAGTGTGCGTGCTGATGAAAACCTACCATCTTAGATCTGAAAATGGGGAGGAGTTTTTCAGAGGGGAATTTGCTTCAGTGTGCAATGAGCTCTTGATTAAGCAAGAGTTCACTCTGGCTTTCAGTCCACAATACAACGGTGTTGCAGAGGGTGGTTTAGGATTGATTGAGGCAGCTGCAATGGCGGCTCGTATTCAGGCGAAGATTTTGTTTGGGCATGTGCAGTTACCTAAGACTGACAGACTCTGGGCTGAGGCCAATGCACTGGGCTTGCGAAGCACTTAACCACACAGCTTGTTCCGCTAACCCAGACAGCAAGTCCCCGTATGAGATGTGGTATGGCGAAGCTAGTCCTGCTAGACCGTATCCATTTTTGAAACCGGCTTACTGTAGGTGGCAGTGACCGTTTGAGCTGCTGCTGTGAGGCTTGCTTTTACGTCGGTCCTTGGAGAGACCACCCGCGTGACTGTCACAGAGTACTTACGAGGGCAGGGAATATTCAAGAAATGAGGGTTGTGACATGGGAGGCATTGCCGTCACAACTCCCTCCACCACAACCATCTCTCTTGCCGATAGAGGTAGCAGGGAAGAGAGGGGAGGAAAGTGACGATGATGTCGAAGCCGAGGTATGGCCGCTTGTAGGAAGAGGAGTACCCCACATTCTTCTGCGACGTGATGAAGCGGTCTCTGACGGAGAAATCGATGAAATTGGCAATGTTGATGCAGGCAGTGTAGGCCGATCCCCCTCTATGCCATCTTCGCCCGCGATTGATTCCCCTAGACCTACAGCTCCCCCTGTGTCTTCTCCAGCAGACGAGTTCACCGATGAGGGATAGCAGGGAGGGCCGGTGACAGGGTGGCAGAATCGGCGGGTCCCGGAGGGCAGGAGATAGAGTCGGAGTCAGGAAGGGTTGGATGAAGTGTTCGTGGAGCTGGACGGGCAGAAGGTAGAATCGGAGACACTTCCCCCTGCTACGCGCGTACCATCTAATCGTCGTGCGCAGCATGAGCTTGCTAGGTACAACACTGGTGCGAATCAGACTGATGAAGGTAAAAATGGCAGAACCCGTGCGCAAACTCGGGCCGTAAACCAGCAGAGCGTATCCGGTCTCATGGCCACTCTAGGACCTATCTTCGCATCTGAAATTGTAGAAGCACTCTTAGTGGAGCAGAGAGCGTCTGAAACTATGGACCTGCCGAGAGAGCTCATTCAGGGTGTAGAGACAGAGCCTGGTAGCTACCGAGAAGCCCGTCAGTCAAAATAATCCTCGATTTGGGACAAGGCCATGTCTGCAGACTTTGAAGGCTTGTTAAGAGTAGGAACGTTCGCGTTAGCAGTAAAGGTTCCAACAGGCTGTAACGTGATAGATGCTAGATGAGTCTAAAAATGGAAAGCAGATGAAACAGGAAAGATAGTGAAGGCCAAGGGTAGGCTTGTAGCGAAGGGCTTCAAGCAGAAGCATGGTGTGGATTATCTTGAGACTTTCTCGCCGACTGCAAATGCTGCATCGATTCGTTTGTTGGTAGCACTGGCGTGCAAGTATGATTTGGAATTTCTCCACTTTGACATTGAGCAAGCGTTTGTTCAGTCGGAAATGGATCACGAGGTGTTCATAAAAGTTCCTCTTGGATGCGAGTCGATGACAGGAAAGGTAGTCCGTTTAGACAAAAGTTTGTACTTCCTCTGTATCATAAGTTAGGATACCTAAACGCAATAGATTGTCTGGGTGCAACCGTGTTATTAGTGATGGTAGCATAGTCGGGTTTGTAAGAAAGATATAACAAAGAAGAAGTGATGGAAAAAAAATAAAAAAAACGAACATCTATTTCTGTACCTACTATTGGTCAAAATGTACCCTATTTTGGCCTGTTTTGGGAATATTTTTGAGAAAATATTTTGGGATATTTTTTGAGAATTCTCGACAAAATTCTCAAATCCATTTTACTACCCTACTCTAGCGATGGAATCGCCCCCCAGCACACCACCTCGCAAAAGGGGCACCGAATTATCGGTTGGTAGGCGCTATGCCATGGCGGTAGAAATTGCGATGGGCATTCAGCCGGGGTTGTCAAGGATTCCCAAGGGCGTGCTTGACCCGATCTGCGAACGCTACGGTGTTGGAAAGAAGTACCCGTCCAAGTTGTGGAAACGGGTCAAAACCCAGATCGACAACACCCAGGAGCTGGACCTTTCAAACGAAGCAAAGTGGGCGGCCGTCGCTTCTCACCCCTTCAAAGATTGCGGCGGCATCGAGTCCAAGTGATGATGACGAAGAATAGTCGACTCTTCTTTCTTTTCCCCGCCACCAACCAACCCTTCTTTTTGTCCCGCAAGTGTCTTGATTATAGTGTGACCCCTCAAGTGTCTTGGTTTTAGTGTGTGACCCCCAAGTGTCTTGGTTTTAGTGTGGTTCACTACTATACTGATTTTAGTATAGGGGGCGCGACATGGATCGTTGAGTAGAGGGGGGGGTTGGATGAGGGCCCTACTGTTGCTTGCTTTGCCCCGTAAGTGTCTTGGTTTTAGTGTGGTCCCCCCAAGTGTCTTGTTTTCAGTGTGGGGGCCACTATTATGCTGTTTTTAGTATGAGGGACGCGTCATGGATCGTTCAGTAGAGGGGGGGCTAGGTTTAGGGTCAGGGATAATTCTTGGTATTTTTGCCTTGTTTTTGTCATTGCCCCGCCCCCCCCGCCTGGTCGGAGGGGGCAGAATACATGCAAAATGCGGCCTTTTTCAGGCCGACTGTTTTTTCTCGGGCACTCATGCACGCGGGGTGGCGCATGCATATAAAATAAAACAAATGTTTCTTGCTCAAAAAACGCCGAAGATTTCAACAAAAAAATCGAAAAACAGATCGGACACGGTTAAACGGTTAAGGGCCCGTACAAATTTAAGTACCCTAACTTATGATACAGAGGAAGTATGGACTGAGACAGGCATCTAGAACATTTCACAAGAGACTTGTATCGAACCTGAGGTTGGTTAGTGTCGAACAATCTCTATCTGACCCCTGTGTTGTGCGTTTCATAATGTCAAACGAGGTGATGTGTATGATCGCGATTCATGTGTATGACATTCTGTATGGAGGAATTGAGAGCCTTGCCAAGATAGTTGTGCAAGCGCTAGGTGACTCTTTTCACACGGAAAAATTTGGCAAGGTCAAGTTCTTTCTTAGTTGCGCATTTAGTCGCGACCGCGAGGCTGGCACGATTGACATGTCTCAAGGGAGTTGCGTCAGGAGTGTTCTTGAGAGATTTAATATTTGTCGCACCAGCTCGATCCCTGCTTCCCCTGCCAGTGANAGAGCCTTGCCAAGATAGTTGTGCAAGCGCTAGGTGACTCTTTTCACACGGAAAAATTTGGCAAGGTCAAGTTCTTTCTTAGTTGCGCATTTAGTCGCGACCGCGAGGCTGGCACGATTGACATGTCTCAAGGGAGTTGCGTCAGGAGTGTTCTTGAGAGATTTAATATTTGTCGCACCAGCTCGATCCCTGCTTCCCCTGCCAGTGATTACAGGTCCGTGATGGAGGAGGAGAAGGCAGGGGATGTGCCGTTCCGAGAGGTGGTGGGGAGCCTGATGTGGATCGCCAACCAGACGAGGCCCGACATCTCAAATGCTGTGCGGGCGGTGGCGAGGCACTCACACGAGCCAAAGAAAAGCCACTGGAAGGCGGACCAGAAGAAGATTCTTAATTATCTTTTGGAGACGGCATATCTCACTTTGAAGTACAAGCAAGACACTATTGTAGACGTAGGCGCCTTGGTATACGTAGACGCAGACTTCGCCAGTAAGGCCACTGACCGTAGATCAGATTCGAGAGCACTAGTTCTTGTAGCTGACTGTCTTGTTGCTTGGATTTCTAGGACGCAGAAATGTGTCACACTCTCAATAATTAAAGCAGAGTACCTCAGAAAACTTTCACTTAGTGTCTCATACTCTACATGAATATTAAACCAATACGAACTACAACAACATATATATGTAGGACTTATTTCTACTGTCACTTACATCGTGAAAATGTCTCCCCTTCAACTTGAAATAAAACCAATGACAATCCTCATGGTATCCTATATGCGTTCGTAAGCTTGCTAAAATACTACTGCGTTGATGTCCTCTTGTAAAAGCTGAAATCCAACAAATGCTTTGATCCATGCTACATCTCCGTGTTGGAAAAGCCCTTTCTTCTCCGTTCATGATTGATTNGTCTCATACTCTACATGAATATTAAACCAATACGAACTACAACAACATATATATGTAGGACTTATTTCTACTGTCACTTACATCGTGAAAATGTCTCCCCTTCAACTTGAAATAAAACCAATGACAATCCTCATTGTATCCTATATGCGTTCGTAAGCTTGCTAAAATACTACTCCGTTAATGTCCTCTTGTAAAAGCTGAAATCCAACAAATGCTTTGATCCATGCTACATCTCCGTGTTGGAAAAGCCCTTTCTTCTCCGTTCATGATTGATTACATCTTACCCTATTCTACGCGAATCTGTCACATCTACTCTCAAACAAGACGCCAACTTCAAACGAAAACGCGTTCGTTCTACGATGCGTCTACACTTCATCCCCATATCATTGGCGTTGACTGCTTCGAGGTCGATCTTGTTCTTCTGTTTTCGGCGTCTTAACGCCCGCGCAATGCGAGCTTGTACCTCTGCACTCGCCGAGATGGCCACCTGTATATCTGCAATTGTCGGAAGGCAAAAAAAAAAAATGAAGCACAGTATTTTTGCTGTGGGTGACGGTGTAACAGAGGCGCTGTATGTCAATGAATGCTCGAGTTGTTGAGGCCCAAGTGATGGAATTGGTAAGATTCAGGTACGAGGACAACGAAGGTGCGATTGCACTTGCTGAGAATCCACTTAGTTCGTGTAGCAGTAAAGCATTTCGGCGTGAGGCACCACTTTTTTAGGAATCTGACAGGGAGGGGAGTGTTGGAATTCAGAAATGTCTTTAGCGAAGGACAGAATGCGAACATTCTGACGAAGGCTCTGCCGAGAGATCTTTTTTAAGTTCATCGTAATTTTGCTCTAGGCTCGAGATCTGAGAAATAGAGTGTCGAGGAAAACTGTTACAACGTAGTCAGGCACAGTTTACTATAGGTGCGACTGCGGCAACCAGCCTTCCGTAGAAATAATACAGGAAGAAGAGATGGTACTCAGCAGAGAACATGAGCACAGAGTTGTAGCGGAGATAATTTGGCAGGCGAGACTGTAGTTGTTTTATTGTTCCGAACCCGGAAATTCCGGTACTGGGGCCATTACCCCGGAGACCCTCGGAACCTGCTGGATTATGAAAAGCGGAGATTAGGAAAAGGAACGTTCCCCATCTTCCTTCTACCATAAAGATCCACGGAATATAGGAAAGTCGTGCACAGCTCTTCACTCCCTTTTCTGTCACGTGTCCGAGACAGGAAAACCAGAGGAAAGAGGATATCCTTTGAGACGCTCAGTCCACCGCTCCCACACCCCGCTCGTTAGCCCGATCGGTGCGTGGGACCTTTCGTCTCCTGCAAGATTCGTTTTCCCCTGTTTTTTGGCGCTCTCTCCTTGAATCATGAGCGCTATCGCCGGGTTTGACCCTGCCGTGTTGGAAGTCCCCACCGAGTACGACGAGTTCCTCGACATCTTCGCCAAGGCGGCCACGCCGGGCGGCATCCGGGCCATCAACCTCCACTGCATCGGCGCCCTTCCGCACGGGCGTCCGCTGGAGGGCGCGTCTCTCGACAGCGTGTCGGCGCTTTTCCTCGCCCTCACGCAGGCGGGTGACGCAGCCAC
>CACKRE030001515.1:211041-222266 GCA_902602495.3 Ectocarpus sp. CCAP 1310/34 | reverse complement strand
CCATGGCTGTCAGCCACCCCGACCCACTGGAGCTCACCGTGGATCAACTACTCGATCTCACCCACCAAGAGCAGCTACGATGCCCTACTGACGCGGCGGATTTGCTCACCTGGATGAAGACCCCTTCGCCGAAGTCCGGGCGTATGCTTACGCCACGGGCACCTCGAGCAAAGGGTTCTTGGGGGAGACAAACCAAGAGATCAAAACTCCGAGCACGTACACCGAAGCCATGAACTCACCACAACGCGAGCAGTGGAAAAGCGCTATCGACACCGAGATGGGTAATCTCGCCAAGCACAAAGTCTTTAAGAAAGTACGCATCAGCCTGGTACCGAAGGATGAGGACATCTTCGACACACGCTTCGTGTTCAAGATCAAGGCCGACAGCCGCTTCAAGGCCCGCTTAGTCGCGGGGGGACACCGCCAACGGGCAGGACGACACTACGGAGAGAACTACGCTCCAGTAACCCGATTGGGTAGCATCCGCATGTTATTCGCCATCGCTTGCGAACACGGATGGGAGGTGTACCAATTGGACGTGGTAGCTGCATTCCTGAACGCGTACACCGACAGAGACGTCTACGTCAGGCCGGCGCCAGGCGACGAGGAGAGGGACCCTACGACAGGTGAAATGATGGTCTACAAACTGGAGAAAAGTCTGTACGGCCTGTCACAGTCCCCGTCACTGTGGAACGACGCCATCAATGACAGACTCATCATCTTCGGCTGGCAGTGCACTCGCTCTGACCCCTGTGTCTACATCTTCGTAAGCGGGGACGAGCTCACAATCCTCGCGATCTACGTCGATGACATCCTCATCACGGGCGGAAACAAGGAGATCGTAAGCAGGAAAAAGAAGGAACTCATGGACAGCTTCGAAATGACAGACATGGGAGAGGTCAAGCGCGTAATCGGCATCGAAGTGCAGCGGGACTACGAACATGGCACACTAGCCATATCGCAAGGACCCTACGCGAGAGATATCCTACAGCGATACGGAATGGAACAGGCAAACCCGGTCAGCACCCCCGGGTATGGAGCAGAACTATCAACCGAGCAGCCACAAGACCAACTACTCGGACCCGAGGACAAGCAGAGATTCCAGGCCATCACCGGGAGTCTCCTGTACCTTGCCCAGTGCACCCGCTACGATATGTCATACGCAGTGCACCAACTGACACGGGCATGCGCAAACCCAGCACAGGTCCACATGGCTGCGGCCAAGCACCTACTACGGTACCTACGCGGAACGCCGGACCTGCCGATCGTGTACAAGAAGGGGCAGTTCAGACTCTCGTGCTTCACTGACTCGTCATTTGGAGCCAACCCAGACAACGGCAGGTCTACCACCGGATACCTGTTCTTCCTAGGAGGGGGACTGATCAGCTACGGAGCCAAGGCACAGACTCTCGCAGCACAGAACACCGTGGAGGCCGAACTTCAAGCGCTGAGCTTCAGTGCTCGCGAGGCAGTCTACATCTCCAACTTCATGACGGAAATCGGATTCAAGACCTTTCGATCGGTACCCATCAACAGCGACAGCACCGGAGCATTGACTGTGGCCAGCAACGCGATGTTCAGCTCTAGAACCAAGCACATCGCGCTCCGGTTCTTCTTCCTCAGGGAACTCACGAAGGGGCACCGGATCACTCTTCACCACCAACCTAGTGCCACGATGTTGGCGGACATCGCGACGAAACATCTCCCGAAGCAGCGATTCGCCACCACCATGCAACTCATCAAGGACTACAAGTGCTAGAAGATATTAAGCACAAGATCGCATAGTATGGTTGAATGTTTTGGACGCGTGTATTGCTCACAGGATGGATTAACTCATGTGGAGGTCGATATTCTTTGATGTGGATTGGGAATCGAGGGGTCGCAAAAATGGCAGCGAAGTGAAGTTTTGGAACATCGGCTACTTGCCTCATCGAGGGGTCGTGTCGAGGAAAACTGTTACAACGTAGTCAGGCACAGTTTTCCATAGGTGCGACTGCGGCAACTAGCCTTCCGTAGACATAATACAGAAAGAAGAGATGGTACTCAGCAGAGAACATGAGCACAGAGTTGTAGCGGAGATATGTTGGCAGGCGAGACTGTAGTTGTTTTATTGTTCCGAACCCCGAAATTCCGGTACTCGGGCCATTACTCCGGAGACCCTCGGAACCTGCTGTGTTTTTGCTGCTTGTTTTTTGTTTTTGTTTTGTTGTTGAGATGAGACACAAGCGCGCCTTCGCCCCTTGTGCTCACTCTCATCTAGCACCCATCAAAGCCTGACCAGGGAGTCAGTTGATAAGAACATCTATCTGCATTTCTCTTTCCAAAGCTCGCTCGGGCCTACCGATTTCACAGCAGTGTAGACCAACCTCTGTGATAGAGCGGTGACAGCAGTGTAACCTCTGTGGTAGACTACAAAGTCTACGAGCTACAGCGGCACCGCCACCTCCGCTGCTGCAAGACGCCACATTCTGTGATTGCTATCGTTGTCGTCGTCATTGTTGCTGCTGCTGCTACTGCTGCTGCCTTCGAGAAGAAAATTCCCCATCAAGTTATCCTCCATGATACCCAAGGCAAAGCAATCAATTTCCGTGGACAAACCTTATCGGTGCATTCTGTGGAATGCCGACTGTAGATGTTCTGGCCGCTGACGGGGAGGGGGGGAGTCATCGGTTTGGTGTTCAGGTCTTCTTGTTCACGTCCTCTTGTTCACGGACCCATTTTTTGTTTTCCCTCTTCATCCTCCTTCCCACGAATACACGTGGTAATTATTTTTCAGATATGAAGTAACTGCGGTGGGTGCTCATGGATCGAGTTAGTCGCCTTTCGGAACCAACTCATGTTTGATTTTGTTGCTGCACCCACTGCCATGTCATTCACGAAGGTGAGGTGTTGGTTCGTGTCACCGCGGCCTCAGTCGATCGATGCCAATCATACATGTAGCAATCGCACGCTCGATGGAACCGCAGCCCTCGCTATGTGATGATATGTCTGTACTGCCATTTCACGTATTACAACGAATTTATCTATACGAGGAGGATGGACAGGGAGCATTCACACACACGCGCCCGTTTTGTTCCACCCGTTCAATTTCTGGAAGGAATCCTGTCCTGGGTATTCACACCTTGCAGGACCGACAAGCAGCACACGGGGATTACACAGAGGGATGGCTTCTTCTTACGCGTTTCAACGTGAGGCCTCGGTTTTGACAGCGAAAGATGTTCAGCAAGCCTTTCCCTCATCGGTATTCTTGGATGCAGTGGGTGACAACCACTGGTTGACTCACGGCTGCAGACACTGGCAGTTGTGGCAATGAAAAAACTCAACATGTAAGCACTCTAATTTTTACCCTCCTGAGGAGCCGGCGCTCATCCAAGAATTAAGAATCCTATGTCGAAATCTCCTGAAGTCGGTGTTGGGTACTACGCCCCGCACAGATATTACGAAACGAGCCCCGGGCCGAATACGGGTTCCACACTTGACGCACGAAAACTTGGAAAAGCTTGGATGGGGATAACCTACTGAACCATCAAATCAACAATACGTAGATCAATAATACGAGATACACTTCGCTCAGCTTCTTGTTTTTCTCGGTGGCGTCAACGTGGACTATGCATGTATAATATGAAGAGTACCAATAGGATATCATACATTTTGCACAGGTCCATACAGGACGAGACGCGCTAGCCAAGGCAATGCCTGTGACAGCGACAAAAAGAGAGACAACGGAAAGAACAACAACCAATGATGCTCTGCGGTTTCGCGACGCGACAGAAAAACAGGTGCGCTTCTGAACGGCGGCAAAATATAACTACAATAGACAATTATGTATCATCGTTGAACAACACCTAGAACCCAATGGCAAGGATGCCATGGCCATCCCAACCAGAGCGCGCAGCTAGCTTGCCGAGAAAGAGACATCAGACAAGAGACCAGAGATGAAAACAAACGATCAATCAGTGAGGTATATCAATGCAACGCGCAAGGCAACGAGTTTACGTGAAGACATATGACGAGTGGTATATACCAAACACGAATGGATGGACATTCTCCTCGCTGCGCTGCTGGTCCTTACAACAACACAGAGCGACCGACAACAAGCTTGAGTGAGAACATAAAACACGCACACGTGGTACACACACGCACATACCACCACCGCCGCCTGCTTCTTAGGCAAATAGATATCGACGACACGATAATTCTTGATTAGAGCCAACAACGTCTACTATGCTGTTACCGGTGTTTACCTTTCGAAACAAGTAAACACATTTCCGGGCACCGGCCGATAGTAAAAAAAAAAAATCAACATCTCGTTGGTGGATAGATGTTCCGTGAGAAGTTTCCAACGCCCTACAGGGTGTCGGAATCAAAACCACCTGCGGCCTTCGGTCGCCTTTGTTTCTCTCTGCATGCACGGGGATGCCGTAATTCCATCCCCCCGGCGGCCAGTCCGGGGAACGCAGGCCAACCTAACATACATGCAAAACTCGCAAATGCTCGAAACGCTGATAAAAAAGTAGATAATCGACATCATCATCATCATCATCATCACACTCCAGGTTTTAAGTAAAGCTCAGGCACGCGAAGCAAACTCGTTTCATTATTACTGCCGCAATATCATTCTCAGCCCGAATGAACAATGAACACCCCGAAGGCGAGCCCAAAGAAGCAACAGCCACAAGCACGACCAACGTGGACCAAAGTACTACTGCAGTCACGAACGAACGAGAGCGTTTCGCCTTAGCTGTTAGGATAAGAACAACTCCAGGCAATACATCTCACAAGAATACACAGCACACACGCGCCCGCCTCCGAAGTTCAGAGGAGCTTAAGATTAAAATCGGATTAGGCCCTTGCAAAAGCGCCCTCCGCTCTCCGTTGATGGTGTCTCAAGTCAATTGGGTAGCGCTGCGACAACCGTACCCCCCCATCCCTGCCACAAACGACTGGGGACGCCTCTACTTTGTACGACACCATCCACCGGGCCTCTTCCTTCCGTCCCGTATCATCTCGTCATCCCGTCCCGCATCATCCCATGGTCCCGTCTCGTATCATCTCATCTCCATCCCATTCCTACTGGCAGCCGCGGTGTTAGTTCGTGGCTGCCGGTTCATCTCCCTCGCATCTAGCAGGTTTCTCCCACCCTCAACAGCGGACGGAAAAAAAATGCTATACTAGACTACATCCCACGGCTTCAAAGAGCAACGAAAAGAAAGAAGAAACCATCACCAGGATACATGGTACACTTCTTACCCCGGGGCCTGTTATGATCCACGGGAAAAACGTGCCGTCACGATCGGTGGTACTGCCCTGGTCTCTTGGCAATTCATTGGAAATGGTAAGAGTACACCGGTTTTTTGCAGGTGTGAACAACAACAGCAAACACACACAAAAAAAAAACACACAAGACCCAGAACAAGCTGCATGAATTAATCCAGCCAGTCATCCACAAAAGAACACCATCTGTGGGTCCACGACCGCCGGCCGGTCCAAGCCCCCAAGGTATTTATTAGCTTTGACGCAGACGTGTCGCACCCCCACCAACAAGTAGAGAAAAGGGCGAACAACATACCCCTGAGGCTAAATGCGATCGCCATGAGTTGGCGACACGATTCCTGGTCCGAGGCGGTTAGAGGTACCAAGGATCGTTTTATTTTTCGTATTTTCTTGAAGCAAGGAAGAAAAACGCCTGCATCATCTCAAACCGGGCTCTTACCAGACCGTCGCCTTCTCTATAGTACGAGGGTGGCAATAAAAAAATCTCAACCAATCGTCTACCGTCAAACAAATCCTTCTTGTCCCTTCAAGAACAGAACGACCTAACCGCACCGCTACATATCGTCGTCAACCACCGCAGCTTACACTGTGTGTGAAACCAAATCCTTCGTTCCCTTCAAGGACCAAACGAACTCATTGCACCACCACATGTCGCCACCTGAACAGGGAAACGAAAAAGAATAACTAAACCAAGAAACTCATACATTTGCCGATGTTTTTTTTCTTCGGGACCATCACCCTCGAGAAAACCGTATCTATGTGCCTGGTTTACTGCTAGGAATAAATGGTCGAGAGGGACCACACATAAATCAACATCGGATGGAGGTCGGATTTGCCCACGCCAACGTAACATAAAAGACACACCAGACACTCACACATGAAAACTCGGGTGAAGCAGCAGCGCATCCCACGTGACAGAGACGAGGATGATCTAAACGGTTGTGAGCCCGTCACACGACATACACAAATTCATTAACACATGGCACGCACGAGAACGTTGTTAGCGCTCGTCGCCTGAGAGCTACAGTTGCGAGCCCCACCGAACGCATACCACATACGTAGAGTTACAACGCTTCCGAACACGGAACAACTTTTGCCAAGAGGCACGGCTTGAAACAGAGAGTTTAAGAGATCGTAGCACCTAGCACCGGAGCATGGCCAGGGATGTCGAGTAGGTATGGGAGGGCGGTACTCTCCCTCCCCGCCTAGTCTCTGTTACTCCCATGACTTGCCGATTACGTTGGGTTAGGGCAATGCCGCATTTCAACACTCCTTCCACGATCCCCCGCGCTGCCCCCCGTCTCCTTCCAGCCCCGCCCACACACCCTCAAGACGATGACGGTGGTATGTTTATTGTGGTGTGCTTGCTCTCAGCTGAGCGGCGTTTTCTCAAGTCGCCCCCCTCCCTCCCCCTCCTTTCGCTTTCATATTTCTAGCAGCGGAGCCCCCGGGTTACGGCCAGAACTCCCCCGCCCCCCACCCCTCACACCTCCATTCTTATAGCAGCCGAACCCCTTGGTGACGATGAGTATCCCCACTCTTGCTGCGTCCAACCTTCTAGCAGCGGCAGCACAGGGGCTACGATGAACACGCCCCCCCCCCCCCNCTCCGCACGCCTCCATCCTTCTGGCAGTGGAGTTTCGGAGGTCCACGAGTATCTCCCCCCCCACTCCCACCCCTCACGCTTGCATCCTTCCACAATAGCAGCGGCAGCACCGGGACTACCTTGTTAAGGATTCCCCCCCCTCACGCCTCCATCCTTCTTGTAGCAGCAGCAGCAGCAGCAGCAGCAGCAGTAGCGCCGGGTTACGATGACTACTCCCACAACTCCTCCCATCCCCACCCATCTACAAATGCAGCGGCGGCACCGGGACTACCTTGATGAGGATCCCCCCCCCCCCCCCCCCCCCCCCCCCCCCNCCCCCCCCTCACGCCTCCATCCTTCTAGCAGCGGCTGCACCGGCGGCAACAGCGGCAGCAGACGCCGCGCGGGTGACGCAGCTGTCCGAGCTCCTCGCGACGGGATGGTCGTGATCGTCGTGGTCGTGGCGTTGCGGTTGACCACGGACACCGTTGCTCCTCACCGCCGATTGGGTCTCCCGCATCCTTCTGGCGCTCGCGTGGCTGGCAGGCACCACCTGCGCGTGGGCGCCCATCGGCAACACAATAAAAAATGCCGAACAACAGCAACGACAATGATCACCAGCAAAAGTGTACAGGTTTAACTATAGACTCACGATGAGCTCAGTATCCCGTCGGTGTTTCTCCCACTCGCTGCAACTTCAACCAAAAAAAAAGGTGGGTAGGCTTAGCTTCAATGAACAGACTCAAAAAAGGCCCAGCATCCCGTCGGTTTTCTCCCATTTCTCACTGCAAACACTGAGATTTGAACACATGCTCCCCCTCGACTGCTGTGGTGTCATCTCGAACGGGTACAAGACTCTATTTGGTTGTATGTATATGCATATGTTGTCTTCACGTTAACAACCGTTCCGATCTCTCTACCCGGCACCTTCATCTGTCCGTACCGACCAAACACTTGACGCGGTCGATTCCCGTGGTCACAAGCTAACTTACCCCCCCCAAAAAAGGCATGTGTTTGGTTTTTGTGAATCAGTTTTTGGCGGGTTTGGACGACAAGTCGAAAGAACAAAAGATGAACATGTATCGGAGATAATAACTAACCTTGACTTCCGCCTTCCGGGAAGAAGACGTAGAGGAGAGGAGGGAGTGAGGAGGCATTTCTGCAAAGGGGGCGCTTTCTTCCGCACGGAGGTGCGGTGGAACCGTCGCCTCGTTGTCGGAAGCTGCTCATTGGACGGTTCAAATGGGAGTACCACGGGAAACGAGGCGTTCGACGGTACGCGGAGGGGGCAGGGCGTACTCGTGATTGGCATGCCTTAGCGGTTAGACCATTGACCACGCGTCCTCGAGAGGACGGAGCAGGGGGGGGAGGTCGGCGCGTGTGCATTGCTAATGGAAATCACTCATCGACGGCCTGCAGGGCAATTTGATAAGTATCTCCTGCACCATTTCTATTCTATTCTCGCAACGCACTACATACTAAAAGAAGGCTATTAACGACAGCTTTCATTATTTGCGCGCACGTTCATACAATATTAAAATTTTGAAGCAAGTTGTGCCAGGTCGAAGGACCTGCCGAAACTGATTAATAATATGAATCCCCGAAAAAGGCAGCGAAAAATAAATGGCGAAAAATAACGTACTGCTGCTATTGTCCCACACATCCTCCCTCCGCCGTCGAAACCCTTGTGAAGGCCGTCGATTTCTCTCTATGCATACCAACATCAACCCTCTCCGTCTAGCTGTCGCTCTCTCTCTCCCTCTCTACTCTGTACCAACACCATCCAGACCACACCGCGATGGTACAGTACCACACAGAGCAGACGACACGCACCTTGCTGTCTCGCCAGCGACGAGCCCAAGACGCTTATGGGGCTCGTGTTGCCGCCGGTCTTGTTCTTGCACTTGCTGCTGTGGTGGTCAAAGTGATGAGTGCCCCCACTGTTTGTTCTCGTCGCGCCGCTGACACCGGTCGCGTAGCTATAGTCACTCACGGCATGTTTATCATGATCCTGTACGTTCATCCCGCGCACAAGGAACAAAGGAGAAAATGGATGGAGGGGGTGTACTCATGCCAACGCCTGCAGTAACGTAAGACCATTGACGGGGGGGGGGCGTGCCGAAGAACAACGTCTACATGCGAAAACAAGGTTGTAGTGCAACGGACAATACGCTGCACACGTGAAAGCGATCACCCGCCACCACCTAGACCGACTTCCAACTTTCCTCAACAACCCAACGGTCATTTTTCTCCACAACCCCAGAGGCTGCCGACGCCGATAAGGCTTACGCCAGAAAGATCTCTCGTAGAGAGGGCTAGCCAGCTGTCTTTCCTTGCCACGCTTCGGACGAGTTTCGCGCCCTGTTTGTTTCTGGGGGCAATCGCGCTTTGAAAGATAGTCTAGGTGGTGGGCGACAGCTTGCACTTCTAAGGTATTTGCAACCTAAGAACGATCTCAGCCAAGGAGGGCAGGCGGACGTACTCATGTCTTGCATGCTTTAGTTGCTAGACCATTGACCAAGTGTGTGTGTGGGGGGGGGAGGGGGCAAGAAATAGCTAGGCTGGGCGGTAGTTTACCCCACGAAAAGCGCGAACAGAACAGGAGTGTACACCACCACTCTCAGCAACAAATACATGTGTAAACAAACAAACAAAACAGAAAATACAGTAAGACAATATTCCCCCCCTCCCCCCCCACTTTCTCTTCGGCGCCGCATGTACACCTCTTGCCTCGTACCGTGGCAAGGCCGCTGAATTCGCTCATGGTGCCCGAGTCCGTCGTGTTGCCGTCATCGTCGCGGCCGTCCGCCGTACCCGATAGCGGCGTACCCGATGGCGGCGACGAGAACGGCTGGAAGTCGATGCCGGCGGCGCTGATGGCGGACGTGGCGGAGTCGGCTCTCATATGCCTCCCCCCTCCCCCGCCCCCGCCGCCGCCGGGGTGCGGACCAGAGGCACGCAAGCTCCCCGTAACCATGTTGGTCGCCGTTGTTGTCCCCGCCACCGGCCGTGGGCGTTGGGGGTAGCACCGCTGCTCCCGCCTGCCCACCGCCCCGGTAACGTCGTGCCGGGCGCGGAATGTCGGCGGCGGCGACGACCTCCCTCCGCCTACCCCGATGGACGTGACCGGGGAGACCGCGGCCTGCTGCTGCTGCTGCTGCTGCGGCGGCGGCGGCGGCTCGTGGTGGAGGTGATGGAGGAGGTTGCCGCTGCCATGGTCGCTCCGCTGGTGGTGGGCAACGGGGCCGTCGCTGTAGGACCGGGCGCTGCTTCCGTTTTCGCCGCCGCCGCTGCCGCGCCCGTCGCCGTTCTGGTCCTCCTCGGTGACTTGCCTCCCCGGAGGCGGGGGCGTCGAGGGCAGCGACGAAAGCGACACCTGCCGCTGCTGCTGCTGCCGCTGATGTTCTACGCCCCCGTCGTAGCTTCCGCTTCCGGAGCTCTCTCTCGGCCTGAACCCTGTCGCGGTACGACCGCTC
Organism: Ectocarpus sp. CCAP 1310/34; assembly: GCA_902602495.3. Taxonomy (NCBI): domain Eukaryota; class Phaeophyceae; order Ectocarpales; family Ectocarpaceae; genus Ectocarpus; species Ectocarpus sp. CCAP 1310/34. Next base: position 211,931 of record CACKRE030001515.1, on the reverse strand, counting down.
CGGCCGGGAGAGCGCGCGGTGCTCGTGGAAGAGGAGGTGGCGAACTGAGTCGGGAAAGTGGACGCGGGGTCGTCCTTCGATCCCACCGGCATGTAGCGACCGGACAATCGCACGCTGCCGATGGTGGAGGTGGTGGAGCGAGCCGTGCACCTGGAGTCGCTCCTCTTCATTGGCGCCGGGCAGGACAAGCGCCCGCTCGCGACCGTGGAGGTGGTCGACTGCGCCGGGGTCGGGATGAGGCGTTCCTGCAACAGGGGATAGGGGACGCGAGTTTGGTCTGAATTCGCTCATTGCCCGCCGAGTGTTTCCTTTCAATAATCTGAGTGTCCTTCATAGTAGTACTGATGTTGCGAGAAAAGCCCATGTCATTGAAAACCTAATCGCGGTTGAGAGAACAGTCGTCCCTCGAATAAGGACACACATGGTTTTGCGTTTTAACAGGCTCTGCCCTTAAGCCGAGGAAGTGTCGTTAAGGTTGGTATCCCTCCTTATGTTGTGCATTTTGCGATCTACCATGCCTGCGAAAAAAGAGTTGTCCTTCAACCGGGAGATGGTCCTTAAAAATGGTGTCCCTCACCGAGGGATGGCTGCTGTGGTTGGTTTTTACCTGGTGTGTTAGACTTCAACATCGACTCTTAAAAAAACAATGTTGCCTTTGTTTGCGGGTGGAACACACAGGCAGAGCTAAATAGTCGAGGGGATTTTCCAGCTCCTCTGAACGAGGTGATTTTATCAATGGTTCTTCGACAAGTGCACACGACGTGCATCCATGCGAACAAGAAGCTAGGAGGTGATCATCAAGGCAACTCCGGTGCGTGTAGCGGAAAACATTACCCAATCGAATAATCAGCGCATCACGTTGTTGTGGGGGGGGGGGGGGGGGGGGGGGG
>CACKRE030001515.1:183003-206195 GCA_902602495.3 Ectocarpus sp. CCAP 1310/34 | reverse complement strand
CCCTGCCCCCGGTGGCAGGATGCTGCGTACCCTCCATGCGACTCGCCGAATACCTCACGGCGCTCCGCGCGTCGTGATGAGAGAGCCTGGTCTGGTGAGAACCTGGCGTGCCCCGTCCCGGCCTCGTAGGGATACGAGGTCAATGGTCTAACGACCAAGGCAAGCATGACCATGAGTACCCCACCCCCCCCCGGTGGCCCGTACTCACGTCTTCGCGGGTGAGCCCGAGCCGTTGCTGCCCCCATCCTGACCCAGGTCTAGCCCCTGGTTGCTGTTGGCGCCGTCACCAGAAGCATCGCGTTTGCAGGGCACGGTTTCCAGGCACTTGGCTTCGCTAGCGATGGCCTCGATAACGTTCACGCTAGCCCGATCCTTCTTGTCTCTGTTTCGAATCTTTGTTTATTTTTTCGTTCAATGTCGCGAGCAAAACAGAGGTCGTCAAGGCGTGCCGTCATTAACACCAGACGAACAACCCGCACGTTTCTGTCTAAAAATGTCACGACGAGCGTATTTTTCGATAATGTCGTGAGAAGGAAAAATCAGACAAAATTCTACACCAGAAACTCTTGCTTTAATGTCACGACAAAAACACTTTTCGATGCATGAGGAAGCACTCTATCTGTTTTCGATGCATGACGAAGCATATCTATTTTCGGTGCATGAAGAAGCATACCGCTATCTGTTTTCGATGCATGAGGAAGCACAGCTATTCTTGCGACGACAATCAGGAGAAAATTCCAGCGAAGAAAGAAAAAGAACCGGCAGGCAACGGAGAAAAAAAGGAGAAAAAAAAACGCACCAATACGTCACCGTCCCGTCTCCAACTTGTGCCAGACCCCCCGCTGTCAGCAGAGGAGACCTCATCCCCTCGCCGTTGGTGGTCAACGCTGCCGTCGGTGTCACTCGTCCCGCTTGGGCGCAAACGAAGATTGGTTAAGGGAGGGGCAGGGCCGGGGCGACACGATATGGTGTTGCTGTTGTTGGTGGTGGTGTTGTTATGGTACGAAGCTGTAGTGTAGTAGCACAGCAGTGACAGAATTGGGTGCGTGAAGCTGTACGCACGATCATTTTGCCTCCTCTGCGAGAGGTTCACTCTTGGATTAAATTACTTGGGCTCCACAATGAAAGAAGAAAACATGTAACTCAGAACTCGTCAGCGAAATGAACATCTCCGGGACAAACACATGGCCTCCGCCAACCTTGGCGTGCAACGAAAGCTCAAGACCAGATGCAAGGGGAGGCAAGAAGAGCACGAACACTCACCACGCGAAGTGATCCTCTCGGTTTCCTATAAAAAGGAAACTAAAAACTACAGGTTGTTCGTCGTGCAAACCCGTCCATCGATGAAATTGCCACTCTGACCTCAACACCCCGGCCCGGAAAAAAAAAAAAGACGGGACTCTCTTTCTCAACCCTCCTAGTCCTAGAAGCCCAAGTGGGGACAGTTTGGGGACACAGCACTCAAATGCCTACATATTTACGGCACTGCTGTAGTCATCCTAGGCTCCGCTGTGTGCAACGCACGAGAGAACCCTTCGTCTATCATGCTTGGCTGAGGTGGTACGCTGCGTGATATGCTGTGTGACGCCTCTCCTGGGCCTCTGACTAGCTGTACACATCCCCCAACCCGCTTGCCCCGTAGGTCGTGAAACTGCTATACATCGCCTGGTCCTGGAAAAAATTGCTGACTTGACCTCAGCATACCACGTGTTTTGGGGACACTTTTAACACTGAAGACAAGTCACCCTTGGTCTGGCAAGGAGCTCAGATTCTTTGGAGGGACTGTATCCCCTCGACCAATGGCTGACAAACAAATTTGCGCTTTTTTTTTGCGGAGGGACTGGGTACTAGGAGGGTCAAGAAGACACACAATCCAAAGCACAAGTGGTATGATTTTCACTAAAACCGGTCTAACGTTTCCGTGCCTGTTACATGTATGTACACGTAGTACTTTCTAAGGGCCAAAGAAACAACAAGTCCGGCCTGCCGCGGGAAACACGTCTGACGTGGTAGCAAAGCTCTGCCCACCTGCTGAGCACGGCCGGGTCGACCTTTTCTTCCTCCTCTCCCAACCCCTTTTCCAACGCCGCCGCCGCCACCCTGGTATCCTCCGCAACCTCGGTGTTCTCTCTGGGAAAGGTCGTCGCCACCCACACCTTCCCTCCGGGGCTGCAATCCTCTACATCGCCCCCGCCGCCGACGTTCTGGTCGCCGCTTCCAAACACCGTGTCGTGGAAGGGCATGCCGGATAAAGAGGTCGTGAGGATCGTAGATAAGTCCGAGTCGGACACTTCGGACAGGTACACCAGGTCCGTGCTGTCCCTGTGGCTGCCGGCCCCGTCCTCGTTGGCGCTCCCGCCGTAGCTCGACTGCGACGGGCGCCTCACCTGTGTGCGGAGGACCGGGAGCTCAAGCACCGGGGAGGCGGCGGCCGCGGCGGCGCCGGCGCCGGTGGTCCACGATAAGGACCGCGCCACGTCGATGGCCAGAGCCTGCACCGCGCGGCAGTGTTCTTCGTCTTCTTGTCCCGTGCTGGCCATCTCTTCTTGCCCTGTACTGACGCTGCTATCGCTGCCGTCGCCGCTGCTGCTGAAGCCGTTCCTAGACGCCACGAAGGCTGCGGCGGCTGTAGCCGCGCGGCGAGCAGCGGCGCGGCCATGCTCCTCCTCCTGGTCACGGCCGCCGCCGCCGCCGCCGCCACTGTCGAGCTGATCGCCGCCGTAGGTGCCGCCGGAAGGGACGGCGACCGGGGTTGCCACCGCCACCGCCATCGTCCGGGTGCTATCTCCCGAGTGTTCCGGGCGGTCCGTTCCTGGTGCACGTCGGTCCGAGCGGTACCCCGCCGTCGCCGCCAGAGGCGAGCGGTGACGGCGTCGTAGCTCGCCGTCGATGCGCGCCTGCATCGCCGCCCTTACCGCGGTCATCGGCCTAGCCGACAGCAGCGAAGCGATCGACTCCATTATCTCTGCAGCCGTGGCTTGCCTTGCGTCCTCTCGGGGGCCGTCGGACGGGGACGGGGCGGCCATCGCCATTGTTGCCGCCGCCGCCGCCCCCGCCCCCGCCCCCGCCGCTGCTGCTGCTGCCACTCCCGCTTCGATCGAAGCGGCCGGTGACACCCTTTCCGCTCCGCGGTCGTCGCCTACCGCTCTTCCTTGAGAGTCCGCGAAAAAGCCCGCAAAAGGTGGTCTCGCCGCGGACCTCTTGATACCGCCTACCGGCGACAAGGAGGACAACTTCATCGCGCCCGCCGCCGCCTCCGCTTCCGACGTCGCTTCCGCCACCGCCACGGTCATCCTAGCACGGTCGTCGTCGTCGTCGTCGTCGTCGCGGTGGTGGCGGCTGCAGCTGCTGCTGCTGCTGCTGCTGCTGCTGCCGACGCTGCCAAAGTCGTCAGAGCTGCTTCGCCCTTCAGAACTGCCGCTGCTGCCTCCCGCCGTCGTCGCCTCCGCCTCCCCCTTTCCGAACCACCCTTCGGATACCCTTCGACACAACGGGCCCCCTGGACCGAATCGCCATCCGTCCCGCACATTCAGCTCCGGCGGCTCGCGGAAATTCCCCGGACGGGCCCCCCTTCCGCGCCTGAAACCTGCGTAGGAGGCTTTCGTCCCGCCGCCGCCACCGCCGCCTGTCAGGGAAGCGATCGACGCGGACTCCGCCGCCTCCACCGCTCGCGCGGCCGCGTTCTCGGCCTCCCGGGCGGTGGCAGCGGCCTGCTCCGCCAGCTCCTGCGCGACCGTCGCGCGCTCCGCCGCCGCCGCCGCCCGCTGCACGGCCTGGGACACGATGAGCGGCGTGGACACCGGCGTCGGCGTCGGCGGCGTCGACGGCGGCGGCAGCGGCAGCCGGAGCCGGAGCGGCGGCAGAGGCAGCGGCAGCGGCAGCGGGGACCTCGAGGACGTGGGCCGCACGCGCGGCGGTGAGGACAACGACCGCGGGGCTGCTGCCGCCGCTGCCGCCGCCGCTCTTCCGGGCTGGCGCCTGGAGGTGCGTCTCTCTCGGGGAGGGGTCGGGGGGCGGTAGCGGTTGGCGCTGGTGTCGAACATGTTGCTGTGGGAATGGTAGTAGTAGTTGTAGTCCCCGCCGCAGAACCCCGAGTCGGATGAGCCGCACGTGTCCTGACCGGTGTCCGACCGGAACAATCGCGGCGGGCGCCGCTGTGGGCACATAAAACAGCAGTGGCGCGCGGAGACAAGACACGCCAATTTCGGGTCATCGACGCTAAGTTTCTTTACTTCGTCTTGACGGTAAATAGCTCTCAGTCGAGCAGATGATTCCGAAGACTTTCGTGTAGGATCCACCCAGGAGCTGTGGTTTTACAGCAGTGGTTGTCAATATATTTTCGTCATTAGCGTCAATCGGATCCTTATGTTCGTTCGCATTTGGGTACAGCGGCAGCAGCAGCTTGGCAACCGTCGATAGCGAACGAAAGGTGATTCGAGACCTTCATCGTTAGCGAGAGTGACAGACTGGAGGGTATCTAGTGTGACGGTCTTTCTCTCGATTGCAGGCACAAAACCGGTAGTTTTGAACGGGGTGTGTAACAGCTGAAATTAACGAGTACGAATTCAGAAGCAGCGGCGGAATGTGCCTGCGTACGGCAGGGAGTGCTTTCCCCTGGAGCCTTCATCGTCTACGGTGCGAGATAGCAATGCTCCGTGTGTGTTTTTACTCGGCCGTCCCGGCCTCTCGACGAAAGTTCGGTGGGAAAGAGCAAGAAATTGTTTTAGGGACGATTCGCGACAACATTCAACAGTCAATGTCCATCCTCGGAAGGGCGGCAAATTTCAAATTTCGACAAATCTAATTTGTGTTGTATCTAAATTGTCCATTGTATGACCCAAGAGAATCCATCTCTTTCTCTAAAAAAGTATACTATACAGACAAGCAATGAATCCTTTAGCAAAAATAATAAATGTTTGATGCTGCAGTGAGCTGCAGACAGACAGACACTTCGCCACAGCGTTTGATTGGTCCAAGGCTTTCTCGAGTGAGAAGTATATCTACCCCGTTGATCATGTTGTTGGTCATGTTTAAAAAAGGAAAACCTCGAAACGTCCCTTTTGTCAGTTTTCATTATTTAGTTAGTGAACATCGCAACCAACGGTCAATAAGTTTTTTGGCGGGCAGATGTGTTGAGTGTATGTTTTCGTCCGAGCCGCCGAACACCAGGCGCTTCTTTCATGTCTGGAGTGTCAATGTCCAAGATATATTCAAGGGGTACAGCAGTAGACAAGATTTGGATATATATAGATGTAGAGAAATCTGCAGGAGACGAAGGTTTGGATGGGACTCAATGAGATACTCCCATGACAAGCACTTGTAAACACTTGCACCTGCCTGAGGCGATGACTGGAACATGCCATGTTTGGCAAGAGGCACCATGTGGGAACCAGTAATGTTCGCCCACCAACAGGTGTGATTCCCTTTAACGGAAGTACACACAAGGGCCGCCGAACTGCTTGCTGTGACGGTTGGGTATTTTTGACATTCAACAGGAGCAGCAGGAAGCACCTCTGAACAGCAGTAACAGTACCCATGTATATCAAGTAGAGAGGGTGTGGTGACGCTTGCAGCAGTAAGCTTCCAATGATTTTGTGCGACACAGGGTGAGAAGACCTGAGGGCGACGAAAAAATAGCCACGGCAGAGGCTGCGGCGGACATGTACGGGGAAAAAAAGAGATGCCCCGTCTCCTGGATAGAACGTGCGTCGGACACAGGAATGTAAAGCAGCTGCTGGCTGGCAGAGAGGCAGATGGGAACAAAGTCAAACTATGAGCGATGGCGGCGATGTCTGAGCCACACGCCTGTCGCCTTCCCTCGAGACCGACCGTGGTCCTACCACTGACAGCTCCGGTGGTCTGGTCGCGGTTGTTTGCGGTGTAGGTGGCTTGCCCGCGCCGAAAGATTGTAATTTTTTCGTGTATGCATATTCTATTTCGGTACAGAATAACTCGGAGTAAAGATAATAAATCCCCGCAACAAAAACATCGATGTTCTGATCACAGCACCTTTCTATGCATGTGTCTTACGCCTCATAGCCAACGTGCGCACAAAAACTCTGGTGCCCGTGAGCGTTTAGTTTCGCTTGGTTCCCTGAAGGCTCGGGAACCAGCTGTGTGGGATTCAAATGCCACACGCTCTGATGTAATAAGATGTGTTTCTTACGAGTTCGCGACCAGCAGCAGGTAACAAACGCGTGGTCTGTCAATGCCGCCATGTAGAGTATGCGTAGCAAGCCATCCACAATTTGGATATCGATCGTGCTGGCTACCTTCGCTCGCTCAGTCGCGCTGGAGTACACGCTATGGTGACTACCAGTTAACTTCCCCCTAGAGCAATCTGTCGAGCCGGCTTCGATCGGAGGCAACTGAATCGTCGAAACCAGCCTCGACATCGATGCCATTTTGACACCAACAACCGCGCCGCTGTCACAAAAGGGGCCAGGTCGTGCTCCCGCCTACCAGCCAAGAGCTTACAACAATCGAAGTGACACACCCGTCGCCTAGCGCACCTGTCCGGAAGAATGCCCGCTGGAGGCATACGAATGGCCATACTCGGCCTCTCTCTCCTGCTCCCATCTCCGTCTGCTGGGGGTGGCAGAGTCGTCGACGTGCGTGCTGTTGTCACTCGGGAGGCATAGCGTGCAGTCTCCCACACAGTCGAAAATCGAGGTCATCCCTCTCTCCTCTGCTATCGTTCCCCTCTTGCCCTCTCGCCAAGAGACTGTCCTCTACTCCCCGCTAACACCAAGCAGTATCAGGTCTTCTTGGGTGGCGGGATGCGAGCGGGTTGGACAGCAGAACAACTCCCACATGCCCGCCAGCAGCAGCATCGGCAGCAGAGGAGGTGGTGCCCTGGCCAGTTGTGTGTTGTGTGTCTTGATTTTGTTGTTGCCCGTTGGCAAACAACGAAGGAGGCGCGCTGATGCCACTGCGGGTCAATTGCAAAAGAAGCGCAAAAGAAGTGTAAAGAACCAACTAGACTCTATATCATAGAAGCGGGGGAACATCTAAGGCTCATGTATCGTACCTGATGCGGCACCGACGCGTGTGGTGGCAGGTAATAAGCAGATGCGATGCGACCGGACGAGGAGGTCGACCGCTCGGTGGGTGCAAAAAGTGGGGTAGGAATAGTAGTGGGGGCAGCATCAGCGACTTCGATCTGCTCGACTCGACGCCCGTTTTGTTTATTTTTCACGCAAGATATGTATGTGTTACATTGTAAGTGAAGCACGAATCTGAGACCTGCTACGCTTGAAAGTAGTCTAGACTAAAGCGAGGTCTCTTTTGGACCCCAACCTGCCAGCTTTCACGCCGTTCGAGCCTACAACGCCTACCTCCTACTTGCATATACGTGCGAGGCAGTAGCCTCTCTCCTGCTTACCTGTGGCGGGTACCAGCTGTACACTTTAGCCCGGAGGCACACCCAAAGAGGTGGAACAGGTGTTAGAATATGCGTACCAGCTTTTTTTCGTGCTGAAATAAAGTTATGTTAATGGTTGAGCAAATCTACGGCTCATGCGTGCTGTGTACATTGTCCATCATTTGTACTTGAGTGTGCACAGAAGTAGAATTCCGTCCAACTTGGCTATGCATATAATATGTGCACATTAGCATGAAAAGTAGGTACATGCGAGCATTCAGGAGGGTCCGAATGAACATCGTGATACAAGTTCTCCTTCGGGGTGGTATTGTTCGCCTGTGACCGCGGAAGGAGGAAGACATACATCCGCGTGCCGTCAATTGACCGTTACCACATAGTCTACAGCAGTCCTACGGATGGAAGGTACAATGCAAAGATCGGACGGTTGACTACTTTTAGACGAAGACTAGTCTACTACTTCAAGTTATATGGGGACTCAGCAGTAGATGGTGAACTGTCAAGACACTGCAATAAACTCTTGCGAATGTATGGTACGCAACGTGTCGCACCCAACCGACGAGTGCGGGGGAACAGCGGAAGCAGCCGGATCCGTATCGACCTCGAGCGGTTGAGGAAGGACAAACACCTACGGGGCGCCTTCCAAAACAGGGCCCCCAGCCGCCCTCCGCTCACGGCGCTCAGGCGGCCAACGGGAGAGACCGCCGCCGAGCTGACGGCCACGGTGATGTCGGCCGCTGCTGAGACCGCGCCGCTGGCGAGGTGCGCACGAGGGCAGAGAGGCTGGTACACGAGCGAAGCGCAGCACGAGATCTCCGAAGCGTCGAAGGAGATTAAGGCGGCCCAGCAGCAACTGCGTGGGGCCTCAAAGAACAGCGCGTTCGAGGCGACCCTGAAGGCGATGCTCAAGGCGGCGCGGAAGAAGTGCAGCACCGCGAGGTGGAGAGCACTGGAAACGTTCTTCGAGGGCTATGTACGGCAGCTCGAGAAGAAGAGCCGCGAGGGGGATCAGGCGGGTTTCTACAGGCACCTGAAGATGATCGACGTCGAAGGTAACAGGTCGTTCACCTCTCAGGACATCCAGGACGAGGACGGCAAGGTCCTTCGGGACCCCACGTTTATTCGCCAACGGTGGGCACGGTGGTTCCACAAGCTTCTCAACACCAAGTCGCCGACCATCGACCTGCATACGGCTGACAAGGTCAAGCGGTGGCCCACGTGCGTGCCACTCGACGACATCCCATCTCTACTTGAGGTTGAGGAAGCGGTACGGGAAATGGCCAACAGAAAGGCCGTCGGGCCGGACGACCTACCGGCTGAGCTGATTAAGCTTTTCCTGGACGGAGATCAAGGTCTCCTCCGCGAATTCCACGCCATTGTCGTGGACGTGTGGCAGACTGGGGACGTACCACAGCAGTGGAACGATGCCACCATCAAAGTGCTTTTCAAGAAGGGGGACACGATGGAGTGCGGTAACTACCGGGGCATCTCTCTCGTCGCACACGCCGGCAAGGTGCTGCTTAAGGTCGTCGCTACACGACTGAGCCACTACTGCGAGCGAGAGGGCATCCTCCCGGAGGAACAGAGCGGTTTCCGCCCACACCGGTCGACGCTCGACATGCTGTTCGCCATCCAGCGGCTCCATGAGCTCGCGAGGAAGAAGAGTACTGCGGTGTTCGCGTGCTTCGTCGACCTCACCAAGGCATACGATTCGGTAGACCGAGACCTATTGTGGGACGTGCTCCGACGCTTCGGCGTGCCCCCGAAGATGCTGGCGGTCATTCGCCACTTCCACGAGGGCATGAGGGCGCGGGTTCGAACGGACGACGGGCAGTACTCGGAATGGTTTGACGTCGGCCAAGGTCTCCGACAGGGGTGCAACCTGGCCCCGCTGCTGTTCAACTTGTTCTCTGCCGCGATGCGCATGGTCGCAGTGACCGAGTTCGACAAGGACCCCAAGGTGACGGCGGATATGATCAAGATCGCAACACGAGTGGAGTGCACGGGCAAGAGGGGCAGGTCGGCGGGGAAGAAGGCGATGATGGTGACGGTCGCAGAGGCCCTGTGGGACATGCTCTACGCTGACGACGCGGCCATCGTCTCGCTCACGCCGGAGAGCCTCGAAAAGATGATGTCCGTCATCGTGCGCGTGGCCGGCCTGTTCGGACTAATGGTATCGGAGCCAAAGACGGAGACCATGTGCATGCTGCCGAAAGGGATCGAGGAACGCCCGTTCACGGTCAGCGCCGCCGGCCAGACGTACAAGCAGACAGATCGGTTGGTGTACCTCGGACGTACCATCTCCGCGGACGGGAAGGCCGACCGGGAGATCACGAGCCGCAGCTGCCGAGCGTGAAAGTGCTACCACCGGAACGGTGCTTCGATGTACGACAGGCGACGGCCCAACCGCCAGCTCAAGATCCGGCTACTCCAGGCTGAAGTGGTGGAGACTCTCCTGTATGGGTACGCCTCGTGGAGCCAAACAGCGGAGCACTACACGAAGCTCAATGGGATCCACCGTNGGGGGGAATGGGAAAAGAGCGCCAAGGATCCGGAGGTGTGGTACAACAAGGTCGAGGACGGGACGGCATGGTTCATGAGGAAATGGCACAGGCAGGAGGCGGAAGCGTCCGCGAAGCGCCAGCGCGCGAGGGAAGCAGAAGCAGAGAGTACGGCCTCAGGACCTAAGAGAAAGAGAGCCGGGAAAGCGGCGGTGGGGGGGAAAAAACGGCGACCGGGCACTGCTGTAGAAGCGAGTAGGGCGGCCGAGGCAGCACTTGTGGCGAACTATGTCCCCGGCTGATGCTATTGCGCCCTGCTTCCCTCCCTGCTGTATGCTATTCCCCTTTATGAATGTCCTTTGTATTGCCTTCGGTCTCTGTGCTGTGTTCCTGTGTTTCTTTTTTTCATGACCTCCCCGCCTACTCTGCTGTGTTGGGTACCGTGAACTCGCTTTGCTGTTGCCTTTGTTCTTGTACGTCTGGCTGTCTGCCCATCTGCCGCCTCTTTGTCCTGTTTTCTCCGTTACTCCCATGCCCTGGTGCGTAGTGCCTGGTGCTGGTACGTTACCCTTTGATTTTTTCTTTGGGCTGGTGTGGGAAGCGTCCTCCTTTATTTTTGTTTTTGTTTATTGTGATCGGTTTCCGAGGGCTCTTTTCTCGAACGGTCGGTGCGATACCTGTTCTTTTCTTTCTATCATTTTGTTTCTTGTTCCGAGCGGTTTGTACCCTATTTTTGTTTTGTTTCCCCGCGGCGTCGTATGTGCCGGGTTTTGAGACCACGGGCTCCCCATTTTTTGTGGACAATAGAGCTAATGTGAGAAACAACAACAAACAACAAAACAATGTGCGTACTACTACAAACTGTATCCACGTGCAAGTGTTCGAAAGTGGCTGGCTGTTGAGAATTTAGGACCCCGGAGTGGTAGGTGTAGTAGTAGTAGGTGTGAGTTTGCCGTACGTCTGCTGCTCGTGATATTTTTATACAAGAGCGACCGACGGCGACGACCGACGGAGCAACGGCGGCGCGATCGACGAAGGCGGCCCAAGGCCGCCCGATCGACCAACCGACCGACCAACCAACCCAACCCTACTCTTCCCAACCCTATACCGAAACCTACCCAACCCTTTACCCAACCATTCCCAATCACCAACCCCATACCCAACCCTACCCCAACCCTTCCCCAACCCTACCCAACGGCGACGAACAACAAAGCGACGGCGGCGCGATCGACGGCGGCGACCCGACCCCAACCCAACCCTACCCAATCCAACCAAACCCAACCCAACCCAATTAATTCAACGACCGGACACGGTCGGGTGAAGACGAACAAACCCATGGATACCGCCAGAGCAAGAAAACAACCCCCACAATCCGCCTGATCCCAAGTGAACCGATTGCAACATGCAGGGCGACACTTGTAACCAACACGCCCCAATCAAGACCTACTCTCCTCCAAAAGAACCACGCACAAATGCGTAAAAACACTCCGCCAAAAACATACACGTGGATACAGTTACACGCACAGGAGCCGAGCGACCACGAAGTAGCCCGTGCGAAGCCCGATCGACCGACCAACCCTATATACGCCCAACCCACAAACCCTACCCCCAACCCAACACAACCCGACCGACCCCAAAACACAACCCGAACAATCGATCGACCAAGCCACCGACCAAATCCACCCTACCGCCAACCCAACCCCCGACCGCCGACCCAACTCTACCCTACACGATCCCACCCTGCCCTACCCAATCAACCCAAAGCACAAAACCCAAACCCAACCTTACCGACCGACCGACCGACCGACTAAACCCACCTTACCTCCAACCCTACCCAACCCGACCCCAAAACACAGCCCAACCAACCCATCGGCCAAACCCACCGTACCACACCGTGGGAGCATGGGGGCCAAGAGACTTCTCTTTGGATTACGTATGTTACCATTTTTTGAAAGATTGAACTTCTTTTTTTGTTTCAAGTGGTAGTCTGCGTCCTTCGTGCTTCACACACGATGTACATTTTAAACTAAACGAGCGTCGAGTCGACCAGGTCGAACTCGCTGCTGCTGCCCGCACTACTATAATACCTCCCCCACGAGCGGTCGACCTCTTCATCCGGTCGCATTTGCTTACTTACACGCGTCGTTGCCTCTTTAGATATGACGATACCTGAGCCTTCGATGTTTCTCCGCTTTCTTCTACTTTAGGTGGTTCTTTACCCTTCTTCTATTGCACCTCTTTCGTAATTCGACCAACAGCGGCATCAACGTGTCTCCTTCGTTGTTTGGCAACGGGCAACAAGAACAAGACACACAACTGGCCAGGGCACCTCCCGCTCTGCTCCCTTCTCCGTCGGCTGGGGCTGGCAGAGCCGTCGACGTGTGCGCTGCTCCGGAGGTACATTGCACAATCATCTAGTACGACACAGTCGTAAACTGATTTCATCCTTCCTCTCCTATCGTTCCCCTCTTGCCCTCTTGCCAAGAGAGTGTCCTCTCCTCCCCGCTTCCACCAAGCAGTATCAGTTATTCTTTGTGGCGAGGTGCGAGCGGGGTGAACGGTCGGTCGGTAGGTCGGGTCGGGTTGGGTTGGGGGTTAGGTTGGGTTGGGTGGTGTAGGGTGGGGTAGGGTGGGGTAGGGTGGGTTTGGTCGCTCGGTTGGCCGGGGTGTGTTGTGAAGTCGGATTGGGTTGGGTTGGGGGTAGGGTGGGTGACGTCGGTCGGTCGGTCGGTCGGTCGGACGGACGGACGGTAGGTTGGTTGGGTTGGTGTGTTTTGGGGTTGGGTCGGATTGGGTTTGGTCGCTCGGTTGGTCGGGTTGGCTTTTGGGGTCGGGTTCGGTTGGGTTGGAGGTAGGATGGGCTAGGTTGGTCTGTCGGTCGGTCGGTCGGTCGATTTGGGGTTGGGTTGAGTTTTGGGTTGGATAGGGAAGGGTAGGGTGGGGTAGCGTAGGATCGGGTCGGTCGGTCTGTCCGTCGGTCGGTCCGTCGGTTGGTCGGGTTATTTCTTGGGGTCGGGTTGGGCTTAGTTTTGGGTTGGGTTGGACAATGTAAAAGGTAGGATGGGCTTGGTCGGTCGGTTGGTGTACGGTTGTGTTTTGGGTTCGGATTGGGTTGGGTTGGGAGTAGGATGCACCGATGGGTGACGGGTTGGGTCGGTCGGTCGGTCGGCCGGTTGTGTTGTTGTTGGGTTTTGTGCTTTGGGTTGATGAGTAGGGTTGGATCGGTCGGGGGTTGGGTTGGGGTTAGGGTGGGCTGGGTCGGTCGGTGGTTTGATCGGTCGGTCAGTCGGTCGGTCGGGTTAGAGTTGGGTTGAATTTTGGGTTGGGTTGGGTTGGGTATCATTCACGCCGTTCGACACTACAACGCCTGCCTACATTAACCTGTGGCAGGTGTTCTGTATTCATTAGCCCGGGGCACTCCGACAGACAGACGTGGAACACGTGCTATTATAGATTTTTCGTATTGAAATTAAGCTGTTAATGGTTGAGCAAAAAACCTACGGCGCGTGTCATTGTCATTGCAATGTTTACTGGAGTAGCATTCCCGTAGAACTTGTCAGCTATGGAGAACCTATCCATATGTGAGCATTCAGAAGGGTCCGAAATAGCACGGTGATACAAGTTCTCCTTCTGGTGTACTTGTAGTGTTCGCTTTTGGCCACGGAAGACATCCATCCGCGCACCGTCAATTGACTATTGTTACGGATGTAATTTACAGAGCAAAGGTCGGACGGTTTGATACTACTGTTCTACTGCTACTTCCAGTGATGTGAGGACTCAGCAGTCGTCAACTGCTGTGCAGACACCGCAATAACTCTTGCGTATGTGTGGTGCGCATGGTGATGTGATGTGCGTATTGTTCCAAGTGCAAGTATTCGAAGTGGACACGATGCATGGCTGGGTGGTGAAAAAATAAAATTTCGGACCCCGGGGTGGCAGGTAGGTGAGTCTGCCGCCGCGGCTACTGCGCTGCTGTCATATTCTCCAGTTTTTCAAACACGCACTTCGTTTGGTTTCACACACCCCAGAACGATTTCCAGCTCGATCTTCAAAGAAAGCTCGATTTCTCCACGGCAGAAAGCGTGGAGGGGCCGACAACGGCGGCGTTGAAGCCGTCTCGCCGAGAGCTTCCGAAAACCCATGTTTCGTACATGCATCGTCTTCCGTCGTGGAATACTGTATGTAATCGAGCTTTGAAAATAGGTCATGGGGGTGCGGTATATCACCGACGGCATCACCGACAGCATGTAGCTAGTGGTCCCTGTAAAGGCCGCATAGTGCTCAACAATGAAGGATATGGCCGGACTTACACCGCGTACCCGTTGACCCTATTCAAAGGATGAGACAACTTGACTTAATACTCTCATCTGTCTAGTCACAACGTTTCACTGGCGGCGCTACACGCGGCGAGATGTCTTTTTCATTCGTGCTAACCACAACCAACCACAGTACCACCACCACTAAAATACCGACTACGAGCCTTGGGACTTCCTCCGTGTACCCCCTGCTACGTCGGGGAAACATTCTTTTCAATCCCTTTGCAAGAGGGACTTGCCATTGGAAGAGGGATTGAGACAAAAAAATCGCACGGTAGGAAAAAAACTATACGGCGTCTTGAGTCAGAGGAGAGACTGAGAAAATCAGAACGGTTTGAAGGCGGCGGCTGAAGCTAACAAAACAGAAACCGTCACAACCAAAATGTAATCAGATTACTCTGCTACTTCTGCAGGAATGCCACCTAGAATCGGGCAAACCGAAAGTCACCAGCTCGCAAACACCCGTTAGGGTGTCGGCGCGTGTACTGCGTTATCACGCTCGCGGGCTCTTGACAGCGTTTCTGCACGAAGGATTGACTCAAGCTTTTAGTATTAACGGGTGAGAGACATCAGCAGGCAAGCAGAGCCTAGCGTGTCGAGTCCATCACACCCATCATATACATCTGCGTAACCCCCGGATATCTTGGAGATTCGTCTCCTATCGAGTACACACACAAACACCACCCTTCCTTCTGGAAAACTGTGCCTCTTTCTCTACAACCGTTGCATGGTTTGGTTTTCAACGTACATACACCTCTACCGCCGGGGGATGGCTTCGAGCATGAAAGGACGACCCAAATCGCGCACAGAGAGGCACGACGCTCTTCTTGTGCCACTAGTAGTGTTGCCTCGAGAATCGATCGGGGGGACAGAACGTGAGGCAAGCACCCCCCAACGCCGACCTAACCAACAACGCCGTCATCATCATGGCTACAGAACGACGAACACATACAATACCCCCGGTTCCCTCCCCCCTTTCCACGCGTGCGGGCAACAACAACAACGTAGACAGACGGCTTGGGCGATCTACACGCGAGCACCGCCCCCCGAGGATCGAAAAACGACAAGCAAGACTATTTATTCTACACATGCACCACCTCTCTCCACGACTACTTTAATCAACTTCATCCTCCCAACCCACAGGGCCTGCGTCGTTCTCAGGTGATTCACCGGAACCCCCACGCCCCCGTCTCAGGTCCTTCCTTCTATCCACCACCGCCTTCTCTGCAGATCTCCTCAGAGGAAAAGCCATACCTGTGTGCCACACGCAGAGGATTCATCTCTTACAGTAGTCACTCTTTGACCTGTGATTTTCCTTCCCGCAACACCCTGAGACAGCACCGTCGGTTCGGTGACAAGCTTACGCAAGATAACAAACAACAACAAAAACGAGGACGACAAAAACGACACCCCCTGGTCCCCCCCAGCTGTGCTTGCAATCGGTACAGCTCTCTTTGCCCTTACCCCCTCCTCGACAAAATCATCGGCACGAAAGGGTGAAGAAGAGCCCCCATCCCTCTCCTCTCTCTCTCGCTTCCTCCGACCTGCCTTCACTCGTCGACCAACACTAGGCAAAAAATAACAGCCACCAACGTAATGCGTTCCAAACGGTGGTAGGTAAACTTTCCTGTTCTCCGCTGTCTCTCTACTCCGCACGTAGTCTCTGCCTGATCCAGATGGGAAAACGATACAAGACGACACCAACACGCCCCAAGAAGAAAGGTGAGGCCACTGACCGACGTGTTCGCACCATTCGCTTCCCGTCCGCTCGACACCTAAACACCCGACACATCCCTTTTCTAACGAACGAGCCTTTCAAAACCCCGATACAGTAATAAAGCAGCGAACACATTCTGTCCCCCCGTCCCCTCCGCGCGCGCCCAATCCCATACTTCCGTGGGGCGCGGTCTCAGAAGCAACAACACCTTACTGTCACACACACACCAAGAACTTCCTCAAACCGCAGGGTTTGAAACCAATATTTACCATTTCGATGTTCCCTTAGGGTCTCTTCCTCGCGTGCACGGCCAAAAGGTCGGGCCAATCGCCGAAAGCTCAACCCATTCCCGTGAACAACCACGAACCATGCCCATGCCGCCGAGCGTGCCTTGTTGCTGCTCGCACGGGGAGTCAATAGGGCTATACCCCTAATCCCACCCCTAACCCCAACCGGTAGCCAAGGTGTCCCGAAGAGAGACGAGCAAGCAGTAGTTGTTAAGCAAACGATTCTTCGGTTATTGTGCCAGTTCGCGTGCATTACCCACTCACGATCACTCGCTCTCTCGACCTACTCGACCAAGCAACACGCCGCTCAAGGACCCGCCCCCCCCCCACACGATTAACGCCTCCGAGAAGTATTGAAACCGTCAGCACCGAGCCGTCAAACTCGCGAGCCAAGGACAGAAAAATCGCCCCGCACAGCAACGGGAAGTAGTCCAGATGTTAGGCAACTACTCTGCGCGAGGTCCTGCAAGATCTGGAGCCCAAAACGCGAACAACAGGCGCAACTTGGGTCGCGGTCAAAAGGTACCCACAGTCTACATGTGAACATACCGTCACAAGAGGGACGCGAATCGTGGAACCATAGTCTGCCACACACGAGGCGCGGTCTACAACGCATCCGGCGGAACCCATCGAGGGCCACGCAGACGGTAACCACGGAATGTGTACGTCATCTAAACCCAACACATTTCTACGCGAACCAACCAAAAAAAACAAAAAACAGCCGCGCTTGCGGCCTCCAGGCATCTTCGCTCCTCCCCCGCCCCACAAGCACGCGCACACTTGCTGTTGTGCATGCATCCTACGAAGTCAGCATCATCCCGCACCAAAATATAATAGTGGTTAATAATCGTGTATCCATCCACTAGCGAAACCTTTGGTTCTCAGTCTTACTCTTCCTCGCCTGCCTCCTGGAACCTAAAGAAAACCACGTTATCATCCCCAAAACAGTTCCCTTCACCCGAGCATTGTCGCACGCACATTGTTTCCATACTCTTGCCATAGCCAACCTTCGGAATCACGTCAACCCGTGAAGGTTAGCGGGTTACGCTCCTACTACCAGCAGTCGCTTCAATTCGCGCAGGGATCCGCCCGTTTACTAACTGGCGGAGTCCATGCTCTCCTAGCATCTCCTAGCATCAGCAGTGGCAGAATGCGTTGCCTAAGCAGGATGCATGTGAAAAATCGCCGGGTTACTCGAAGCCCAAGGAATGCACGTCGGAGTGTGCGGACCAGAACAAGTTCTGATGCTTCACGTTAAATGGGCATGACACGGCCACCACAAAACAAAATTAAGACCCCCCCCCCCCCTTAAGACATGACCGGTAGCTCCGCTTGGCACGTAAATAACGTACCTGGTATATATACAAGCTTTTCCCTCCGGCACATCGAGATCGTAAAAGCGTATACACATATCGGCGCAAATTGCCGCAAGTCATTAGGAAGTACACATCTCCCACTCCACTCCCCCGTCACGAACAAGCCAGTGTAAAACGCATCAAAATCAATAGGGTTGCTTTCCCCGCGTGTAACCAAGCAAAGGGCCCCCCCCCCCAGAGAACATGCAGAAATCGCGGCACGCTTCCTCGCATGGAATCTACGCATCTAGATTCCTAGGCAAAACCTGCCGCCAGTCGTCAAGGTCTTCTCGCCTCCTCTCGTGAGAAAACTACCACGATCGAATACACACAGCAGTGGAACAGCACCCGTTGTATTCCCAAACAACACACCCCGACACACACACCAACGGCCACACCACGGAGAAAGCAGGAGCTGCCGAGCGGGAACCACGTGCCACTTGTTCAAGAAAAGGCAAACAAGCGTTACATGCCGAGCGACTACCTGCAAGGTGGAAATCCACAACTCACAGAACTCGCCGACGAAGAGCTTGAGGCCAATCCTTCCATTACCAAAGCTACCAGTGTACACCTGCAACGCACAGGCCAGCCCCCCACAAACTAAACCCATGTGAAGTACTTACCTACCGAACTGTTGATGCCCACACCGGGATAAGACCCGACTACCTAGAGCACGACACTAGGCGGGGTGTAGAAAAAGCAGCGGGATAGGTATGTGCGGTGGAAATTTTCGATGCCCGGCGGGATACAGCCGAGACCCACGCCACAATTGATGTCACTATCGCTCATCCCACCGAGCCAAGCTGTTGCCCATGCGTAACAACAACGACTCTCGGGACACAACACAATCATGTCCTCTTCCCTTCAGAGTTTAGTTAGCTCGTCGAGGAAAAAAGGACCAACAAGAGCTCCGGCACACAACCGTCCCCAAAACACTTGCCTACCGGTCGCCTGGGTGGGTGAGGAGTTCATCGACTGGTTTTGTTTGATTCTTCTTAGGGCTCGAGCGCATCCGCTTCGATCTCCACGAGCAGGTCCGGGTGGACGAGAGAGCTCACCTGTTTCACGAACAGAATGTAAAAAAAAAAAACGGTTGTAGATCGTCTCACACACGTATACCAAAATAGCATCGAAGCTTAGTCCTGCATTAAAAAAATGATCAATGGGTAAAGTATCGTCGCATGTATATACCAAAAAACAACAACGAAGCTTCGTCCTGCATGAAAAAACAAAGAAAACGCGTTTGCACATCGTCGCACAGGTATCCCAAACACAACAACGAAGCTGCATCGAAAAATCGGACAAAGGACAAAGTATCGTCGCTCACGTAGACTTAACATAAGAACGAAGCTGATCCCTGCATTGAACAACCGGACGAGAGGCAAAGTATCGTCGCACACGTACACTAGACATGACAGCCAAGCTTCGTCCTGCACTGAACAGAGAAAACTGAAGTATGTGGCACAAGTCGTCGAATTCGCCGAAAAAAAAAACACACACACACAGAAGAAGAACACAGTCGTGGATCCGAGCGACGATATCAGAGGGTACCTTATAGGAGGGGGCTCCGATAGAAGAGGCCTTTGTCACGCCACCGTCCACTACTGTAGGCTCAAACAATGTTCCACAGACAAATCATCGAAAGTTCCGAAACAAGTCTATTTTCAGGACTTCAAAAACCATTTTCATCTCTCCTGGATGGCGTACACAAGAGCCGGAGGAGTGGCTCGATGGAAATTTTCAACCAACCCGTCTCCGACATATTTCGCCCACAACACGTTCTCTGACGTGGGTTTTTCCTGGCAGACTAAGCACTGCGTCAAAAAAAAAAAAAAGTAGAGCAAAAAAAAAAAAAAACACACACACTGCCTCGAATGCGGCGCAACTAACTCACGCTGATGAGGGTAGCAGCAGGGCGGATGCTGCTGAAGACCCTGCAGTGTTCCGCCATCACCTTCTCTGCGTTCTCAATGTCGGTCACGTACATGCGAGTCCTCACAACGTTCTCCAAGGAGCATCCGGCCTGCCCAAGAAAACAAATCATCGCCATTCTTCTGTTACGATCGATCGTCTATGACGACTTGCAATCCTTAACATGACACGCCACATCCATGTCTATCAAGAGATAACGGGTCTGGGACAAACTAGCAATTAATGCATAGCTTAGCACACTACCCGTGTGAAGGTTTTCATCTTCCCCGACGATGCGAAGCTTTGACTCGAACATTCCCAAGCGCTCGGAAGAGTGTCAAAAGTCGACTTTGAGGCATGCCATGTCGAGAACATACGGTGGCATAGGTTGTATGAAACTTTGAGGCGTGCTGTCGTGTTGAAAGTTGAATACGGACGTGTATGTCTACAAGGGTTTCGGCGGCTTCCGCCGCCACGCTCAAGAGAAGCGATTCCAAGATAAACGTTTTTGTTTCCATGCATAAGATACGACTGACCGTGGGCATTGAGGAGATGATGTTTGTGTGTAAAATGCTTTTGCCGACGCTCGTGTTCGCAGGTTGATGTGTTCCTTGAACGATATTGACCGACTGTACGAATGTCGCAGTTGTTCACCGACCCAGAGATAAGTTTGTCACGTGATATTTGCGTTTGATGATGTGCTTTTCCCGTCGTTCGTGGTCGGAAGTTGATGATCTTTCACTGATGTTGCAACCTAGGAGGAAGGTGGGGCACCAAAATAAATATAAAGAACAAAAAAAAGCCCTGGTGTTTACCTTGGTTTACCCCCTCCCGTGTGACCCTGGATGATTGTTGTACGCAAAAAAATCTGAAAAGTGTAGTACTCTATTTACAGTGTGAAGAAAGAGTGTAGTACACGCCTCACTACGAATCATGGGGGGACTCTCGCCAAAATGAGTAGGACGAAAACACACACCCTCGATGATGACTTTCCAACAAAGGTGAACCAAGTCTAAAACAAATGAAAAGGAGCCTCGAACCGAACGACAATCTGAACACATAAAAGTATTCCAAGCAAATACGACACACCTAACCGACTTAGGTGCGCCCTAAGTATCACACTAGTCAGGCGGCCGAACGACAGTGAGTACTCCACTCGAGTCATCATGTGCGGCGGATGACTGCAGACAAACAAACCGTCGAAACCTGTGTGTGCGTACACATGGATTCCACTGAGCTAAATCGGCGGGTGACGGCGGCCTAAAACTGTTTGCTGATACGAAAAGATTGTTACCGAGAGATTGAGGTGGACTATGTAAGTAAAAGACTTAATCAACAGGTGACAACTCAACACATGAGAGAGAGAAAATCACGAGAGAGAGAGAGAGAGCGAGAGCGAGAGCGAGAGCGAGAGCGAGAGAGAGAGAGCAGAGGGACACGGAACACGGGTGGGGTGATCTCTGGTCGCGGAAACACGTGGTGGATGACTGCAGCATGGATGATGGTTGATTGAGTAGCATGAATTGCGCGCGAGATGACTACTGATCGATGCGTGTATACAAACAAAGAGGGAGGGCGGAGCGAAGTGCAGAAGGCAGCGCCAACGGGAGCACCGAGTGAGCGGAGCACTGACTGGCAGTGGAGAGCCCGGAAGCCGAAAGCACTATTACGGAGGAACACAGTATTCAGGTCTAAATTGCCCTGAATTTTTTTTTTTGAAATATTTTCTTCTATGCTTCATCCGAAAGTTTACGCATTTGTGGCCTTCACAACAGATCTTTGGACACCCATAAGGAGGACACGAGTATGAACGTGGGATTAAAAGAAAGCTCATGACCTCAGCTCTCTGCAGATACCCGAGTTGCGCTCAGAAGTTCTGTATTCCGTACAAAATATGCAGCTGAAAATGGGCACTTCAAGCGCCTGTTTTTCACTGGGAAATAGCGATGGAGTAGCCTGGTTCTGAATTGGCAACGCAAACAGAACTTTTTGAAAACCCTGGGAGTGTGCGATCCGGGCAGCGTGCCCCTTTTTGAAATCCAACACGTCGGTGTCGAGCACTCCGCTGTGGAACAGAGGCACCTAAGGTCTGGTGCCCACGGCTGCACGTGCGCACATGGTGACCAAAAGGAAGGGTCGCTATGTTGCGACCGGCGTGACAGCCAAAGGGAAGGCCAGGACGGAGAAAGCGAACTTGGCGAACATGCTGCGCGCGAAGGAGGCAGCTCTCGCTGTCCGCGAAGCAACCGTCGCCGCTCGCGAGGCCGCGATGGCGGAGGCAGAGAAGGTAGCCAAGGAGAAGCAGCAGCAGCAAGGACCCGAAGCGGACACACGTACGCCCCAGCAAGAGGCGCGCGAGCAACAAGCTGCCCAGCAGCGTCACGACTTGGCCCCCAGGACAGGCTCCCTTCTGGACATTTCGCAGTCTCGTTGCACACGCCGTTAAGGAGATGAACAAGTGGGTTGCGAGTGACCCTGTTCTCAGGGGTCAGATGGGCGCTCTTGAACAGATTCCCGAGTCGTACGAAGATGATGCTCCTGGGCACAACGACATCGTACACGATGATGGCGTCGAGGCCCAGGAGCAGCTGGAGTTGTCTGCCGAATTTATGGAGTGTATGGGTGACGATGATGCCGACGGCGATGCAGAGGTGTAGACATCAATGAGATTGAAATTGGTTTTGTTGCGTTGGATTATTGGCGTGTTGACGTTTGCTTTCAGCACCTGTATCATGTAGGGGTCCTCTCCCCTGAGTCAATATGGTGTTTTGAGTTATTACATGTTGCAGATTCCAACGGAATGGCAGTTTTTATGTTTTCATTCGTTCTGTGTGGTGTCTTCAGCTCAATCGTCAATGATCGAGGTTGACGTGTTGCGGTCGATAATACATGATAATTCATAAACATCAACAACATTTCATTCAGCATTTCTTTTCTCGCATGGCGATCCCAGTGATGCGGTTCGTTTGAGCTGTGGGTGGTGGACATGAGCAGCCATTTGCTCAAGATATCAAACAACCTGGGCCAAATATTCCTCCGCCGCCAAGGCCGACATTCGACACATGTGGCGATTTCTCTTCGGGAAGGACTTTGTTTTTCGAAAAAAAAAAATCATGATGACGGCGTTGACACTGCGGTTCATTCAAGCCATCGTGGGTTAGCGTGCATGAAAAAACGGCCGAGATATGCTAGGATTCGCGCCATATCTAGAATCTGCCCCGCGGGGTAAAAAATGACATCATGAGGCGTTGCTCTGTGGCATCGCCGACTTTTTTTCTTTCTTTTTTTTCATCGTGACCGCCTGTTCCATACGGTTCGTTTAAGCTATAGATAGAAAAAAATGACCTTATAATAGTTTTATTTTTGTGAAAAGTGTGTCTCCTTAGGGGTACGCTTTTTGTTTTGTTTTGCAAAAAAAAGCTGTTTAGAGGGATCGTGTGGGCAGTATGTGCGCACGAGAAAAAGAATAATTTTCATGCACAGGGGCGTGAAAATTTAGCCATGGCTGTCTGTCGGGTGTCTGTCTGTCTGCGCGCCCTAAATACCCAGCAGACTCGAGCCCATTTCACCATCTCGGCACCAAATTGCAAACTAAAACTTGCGCACAACAAGTAATATTTTGCCCGAGCTGTCCCAACCGCTACCTTTGCAATCCGTGCTCGGTGTCTCGAGATAGCACACCGTTTGTGCAAATATAAATGTCACATGGACGCATCCCCGGGAG
>CACKRE030001515.1:143653-166950 GCA_902602495.3 Ectocarpus sp. CCAP 1310/34 | reverse complement strand
TAGGAGGTGGGTTGAAAAGGCGGGAAGGGATATCGTTAGGATAGACAGACTAGGGAAGACATTTTTGAGCCACCTTTGGCAAAGTAGAAAGGAACGATTGGCCATCGGTGATCGGTCCTGTGGGAACAATGCTCCGTCCTCTCGAGGACGCGTGGTCAATGGTCTAACCGCTAAGACATGCAAAACATAAGAGTACGCCCCCGAAAGCACCTGGTCCGGTGAGAATCCGGCGTACCGCTCCGTCCCGGCATTGTCGGGATGCTAGGTCAATGATCATAACGTCAACGGCGTGCACGGCCATGAGGAGTACACTCCCCCTTGAACATACCTCCCGCGGCACGGTCATGAGTACAGCCCCCCCCACCCCTGTGAAAACAGCCCACGCTCGAAAAAACACGGCGCTCGAAACGCACGCACATGGGGTGGAGGGAGCGAAGAACCAGATCGCGTGCGGGCGGTACCGCTTCAGCAGGGTCTGCAGCACCGACGTGTCGCACGCCGCCTTCCTCGCGGAGCCACCGTTGCCGGTGCTGCTATCCCGCCGTAATCCCTTGTCGTTGCCGCCACCGCCGCTGCCGAGGTTGCCGTTGCTTGCGCTCGCATCGGCCTGTGCCGCCGCCCCTGCCATTGCCGCAGCGGCCTCCGAGGCTGAAGTCCGGTTGTTGGTGTTCCTCCCATGGAGGGAGGCCTGGTGCAAAATAATCGTTGGTTGCGAATTTTTCGGCTTCCATGAAAAAATTGATTGAACGATCCTGTCGCCTCGTATGGTGTTGTATGCATACATACTCCACAGATACGTTCATGTAGGAGGGGCAAAATGGGCAGTAACGCGTTATCCTTCGTAGTCGGGAATGGCTATTTCTGGTGCGTAGTAATCATCGCCACGAGGCCTACACATAGTGTGGACGGGTTTCTGCGTGAGTGCGTTGCTATGGTAGACGGGCTACGGAGTGGAGTAGTGTTGCGAAGGGGCAGCCACCTCCTAAGATCCGTGGTCACCGGCTGCAACTACTAGCACCACCCTACCAAGAGCAGAAGCAAGCGACTCACACCCCCGGATTGTTGTCCTCGTCTTCGCGCTTCGTATCGTGCCGATCTCCGCTCAGCATACCACGTTCTCACATCCAAAGGTCCACGCCTTCGGCGGCCAAAGGGAAGAACTACCGTATATGACACAAGATAACACATCCCCTGGACCAATTTTCAAGCACAGCTCGATTACTCCGCGACGAAGAGGATGCATAAACGAAACGATACATTTTTGGAAAGCTCTCGACGAGACGGTTCCAACGCCGCCGTTTTCGGCGCCGTAACTCCTTCTGTAGTTGAGAAATCGAGATTTGAATATCGGTCCAGGGGGGGGTGTTATCTTGTGTCATTTACGGTACCCAGAGAACAAGTACAACCAATTATGTGCGTGAACACATTCGTGAGCCCGGTCGATGACTCCCCACCAAAACCAATATAGCGGTCAACTGTAGCACAACCCTAGGAGCCCAGCTGCGGCCAAAACTAAACGTCCTTTGAATTGCAGGCGCTATCTAGCTATTCGTTGTTGTTGTGTTTGTCTACCGTAGATTGAATAGGATATCGTACCCCTGGACCGATTTTCAAAGCTCGATTACTCCACGACAAGGAGGATGACGCAATATAAGTACACGTTTTCGGAAAGCTCTCGACGAGACCGTTCCAACGCCTACCGCCATTTTTGGTGCCGTCACCGCTTTTCCTGCCGAGATATCGAGCTTCGAAAATCGGTCCAAGGGGTGTGATATCCTATGCAACCTAAGGTAGCGACCACACGGCTATACCTGTGTGACTCCGTGACCGTCTCCGCCCAGGGCAGACCAGGAGATGATGCCAAGGGCAAGCTTCGCGCCGAGCGGTGCTTCGTCGCGGAACAGCCGAACCTGTTTCCGACCGTCATGGTATTTTCACAAAAACAGCAGCTTCAGAACATGCTCGTCAAACGTCGTGTTTATTGAAAAATAATACTTCAGAACATGCTTCTAAGCGACAATACAACCACGATTTGCGCCACGTGGGGTGCACAACAAAAAACATCACGGTTCGTAAGTAACAACGACACACAACATCTATCTTGACTGAGCGTGCTGTGGAAAAAGAAACACACTACAGTGTGGCCTGCCTCCTTCATGCGACCGGCCCTGGTGTGAACCGGTTGACACGCCAACCCAAAACACTTGTGTCCTGTTAGATTGTCCCACAAGGTGACCCCCACTTTACCTCGCTGGATTTTGAGAGATAACACGCGAAAAAATGTGGAGAAGAACCTCAAGGTCGAGAAGCATCAAAATCCGGTGTAAAAAAAAAAAAATCCGTGAAAATGGCCGTTTCGGAGCGAAAATTACCCCGAAATTACCCCGAACCGACGCTTCTTGTCCCGAAACGGCACGTTATTACCCCGAAACATCGCCCCGCAACGCCTTCCAACGCATAGCAGGTCGTATACGAGTGAGAGGTTGTCTCTTATGTTCATTATCCGAGTTCGTTTTCCTCTCCCTGTCAGCACCCTCGCCCCCCAAACCAGCGCTTTGCTACTTAGTCTCCTGCGCTTGGGGCGAGGGTGCTGCTCCCTGTTGCCTCGTCCCGTCCCGGGCCGGCTGGCCCACCCTTTGGCCTCGGTTGCCGCGGTCGTGGAGCTGCAGTCGGCGTCGGTGGCACACGGTGTAATTTTCCGCTGTGCGGCGGAATCTCGATCTGCCGCGAATCTGTCGGGGTTCCTGAACGCTTGGCTGCGACGGCTGCTGCTGCGTCTCCTCGGTGTCGCTCTACTCCACGTTAGATTCCTCGGACGACGTGCAGTCGGCCGAGTCGCCACCGTAACTCTCAAAGACGAGCCCCTCAGACGCGGAACTGCGTCCCTCGAAGCACACATCAACCCCTTGCATGTCATCTTCTCCAAACCAATTGCAGACCTCGTCTCCGTCGTCTCCACCTCCCTCAATCTCGAAGACAACCGTCCCATCCTCGACCTCTCCCGCCTTGCTGTTGTCCTCTGTAGAAGCGGGGGCTGGGGTGCTGCAGGGCAGAGCTGATGTCCACATCTCAAGAAGTGTGCGCACACCCCGCTTCTCTTCTGCAGTTCGCCGCATTCTCGGCGGCGCCGCTGCTGCCGTTTGCTCTTGCCGTCGTATTTGACGCGGCCCGAGCTGCCCGAGCTGCAGCTGCCATGATCACTGTCGCTGCTGTGCCGGCTGCTGCTGCTGCTGCTGCTGCTGCTGCTGTGGTCCTCTTCGTCTCCTTCATAACATGTATGCATGTGTCGTTGTCTCGTTGTGGTGGATTGTCCGCAGCGAGTGGTGGGGGAGGGTCCGCTTTTTTCCCGCCGAACCGGCCAGCTGCTCGTGTTTGGAAGCTGCCAGCCTTCTTTTTGGGACCGAGAGGACGCCCGCGCCGAGGCATGTTCAAGTATAGGCCTGGGTGGGCCCTCGGTGGGGTCTATGGGACTGCTGTGTGGTGTGCTGTATGGTGTGTCGTGTGATGTGTGTGGTGTATGAGCACACCAAACTTTGACCGGCCATATTTCCTTCAAAAAAAAACTCGAAAAAAAAAAAGGGTCCTGGGTGCAGGTCCAATTCGCCCGAATCCGTGGAGTTTTTCGAAATCTATCGGTGCGTTTCTCCCAAAAAAACATAACCCTGAGGCCACCTGGAACGAGGTTTTTCGCCCGTTTCTCCGGGATGTCTCAGGGCAAAAAAAAGTTGAGTTGGGTCGCCGCGTACCCCTCGACGTGATACACTCAAAACCGGTCTTACAAAAAAAAATTGGACCTCACACACGAGCAAATAAAACGTAACAACATTTGGCGAAATCTCGACGGAATCGCGATTTTCTCGCCAACAAAAAAATCTGCTCCGATCAAACGATCCGCCTGAAACAGAGCTTTCTTAAGATAAGGTATGTTACTAGGGGGTACGTCAGTCACTCAGAATAAATTCCAGAGTGATTCCAGGAAATCGTGGGAAGATGTAACCGGCTAGACACAACACCTTCTGAGCTTGTGAGCTTTTTCACGGCAATGCACTCTTCCACCTCTAGAAATGCCGTTCATGTTTTTTCTCCACTCTAGAGACATCCCAACTCACAACCCAGAGTCACAGATTACGTGTACGAGGTTATGCATACTACCTGGCACAGAGACCGGCGTGCTACTCAAGAATGTCCGAAACGTGACCTGCAACTCTGCTCCTATTTATGCAAGTTGTTGTAGCCTCAGACAAACTGAGGAAAAGAATAAGAAACTATTTCAATACTTGCGCTCGCGCACGATCCATCATGACCAACCTCTTCGTCGAGCTCACTGATGTTCTTTCCAGACCCCGCTCCGATCACTCCAAGTCCGCCCCCCCTCGCGACAGCGGCTGGAAAAAAAAAAAAAACGGGGGTGGGCGTGGGGGTACAGCGCCGGCGCGGTGTTCGATGGTTTGGGAGAGGTTTAAGAGAATGATCCAGAGTGCCCCACACCAAGGGCTGGCACATCCGCACCCAGAGAGGTTCCTGTGGCGGTTGTTGTCCGCGGGCGCCTAAAGGCGGTGTCCCCACGTGGGCAGGAGATGAGATCCACGGCTGGACGATAGAAAAAATAAACATTTGTTACCGCAAGTAAGGGAAAGATGCCGGAGGTATTAATTGTTGGTTACACGGGTGCGCGGGGTGACAGACCCACGGCAAGAAACGGCAAGAAATCGAACAAAAGGCTACAGCAGCAGCAGCAGCAGCGGCAGAGAGTCGTGTGGAGCGCACCGCTGGGTGCCGCGACAACATGTGCACGTACGCATGGCGCCCGTCTTTGTGACCACGAAAAGTAGGCAGACAGACAGTCAAGACAGGCATATAAGACCAGGTAAGGGCAGGCCGACAGACGAATAGTCTAGGCAGCGTAGGGGGCCTCGATGCCCAGCGTGACAACAGAGGGATAAGGATACCCTAACCGTAACCCCAACCCATCATCTGTGCCGCCGCCAATTGGTTTCGGGACAAGTAGTAATCCTCTATAATAGCATCGCTCACGGCTGGTGCTAGAAAATCAAAACAAATACAACCAAGTCTACTAATAGACTACGCACGTTTAAAACAAATATTGGGAGATTTGGTAAGACCGGAGGAAGGGGCGAGCTGGCAATAATGCTGTGGGAGGGATTGAGCACCGCCGGTGCACATACAACGTGCCGTTACAACGTGTTTTGAAACGGCACGGCGCTGCAGGCACTGGTGACGAACGCTATTCCAAAGCAGGGAAAACACAAATCGATGATTCAAGCATACAGCCACGTCACACCTAAAGCTCAGTATTTTTTTTTGTAACATAATTCATCACAAGTTTGTCCACGCGTCTGCACCGGGCAGCAGCTGCTGCTGTTGCTGCTTGGCAACCAGCGCTTCTGGGAGCCCCGACAAACTGCTTCAACTTTCAGAGAGACGGGCGCATATTTTACTACTTTTGGCGTGAAACACGTTTGGACAAAGCAGCTGCTGCTGCTGCTTTGCAACCAGCGCTTCTGGGAGCCGCGACAAACAGCTTCAACTTTCAGAGAGACGGGCGCATATTTTACTACTTTTGGCGTGAAACACGTTTGGACAAAGCAGCTGCTGCTGCTGCTTTGCAACCAGCGCTTCTGGGAGCCGCGACAAACAGCTTCAACTTTCAGAGAGACGGGCGCATATTTTACTACTTTTGGCGTGAAACACGTTTGGACAAAGCAGCTGCTGCTGCTGCTTTGCAACCAGCGCTTCTGGGAGCCGCGACAAACAGCTTCAACTTTCAGAGAGACGGGCGCATATTTTACTACTTTTGGCGTGAAACACGTTTGGACAAAGCAGCTGCTGCTGCTGCTTTGCAACCAGCGCTTCTGGGAGCCGCGACAAACAGCTTCAACTTTCAGAGAGACGGGCGCATATTTTACTACTTTTGGCGTGAAACACGTTTGGACAAAGCAGCAGCAGCAGTCTTCACCAAACCTTTCTGGCATCCATCCTCTCGCTCCTTTCACCCTCTTTCCTTAACCATAGCCGCAAACGAAGGGGTGTGACGTGGAGACCTCTGCTTGGTATGCATACGTCCTATTACATCCATGTTTACTCTTAACTTTAACACCAGCTGCTTTTTACCCCCAAAGCGATGAGCTCACACACCAACCCTCGCCAGTGACGTCTATAATATGTAACAAACCGCTTGTCGATCCCACCATGCCTCACGTGGGTCTCATCATCAACAATCAATCGATCGCCGAATGACGAAGGCGAAGCGTCAACCACGATCTCATTCTTTGATGCTGCGGCATTCCATGTCCAGAGCTTTCTGCCGGGCTTGTGTGTGGTTGTCTTCCCTAAATTACAAAACTACGTGACCGTAGACATCTCTGACAGGTGCGTCGTCATGACTACCGCCGTATGATGGGGCCCACCCGACCTGCGATGGTCGGTTGCCTATGACCCACGCAGATCATCGTTGATGTTTGCGCCGTATCCTACACAGCATCGCAACCACGTGATGAATAATATTCGAATAGGTGTGGTTCTTGCATACATACCTCACCGGTGCTACGCATACAACACAGCGGGGTCGTGGGTTTTGAGTGGAAACGCTCGAAACCCCTGAACAAAACAAAGCACCATGGATACGAGCTTTGACACTGCAGGTGGAACGCCTCAACTCTGTAGCCTAAATAACCGTGATCATCGACGCCACACGCCAGGAAATGTGATTTCCCAGCGAATTTCCGTCCATTTCAGAAGGTACAGGCAGTGGTAGATATCTACAGAGGCACGCTGTCCCGACGACATGGCCTCTCAAATTCCCTGACATATATCTGTAGCTGCGAAATCTGCGAGCCTTCGAGACCTGCGCCGTGTATGATTGTTGCAAGAACAACCTTGGGGATAGCAATCCCCGGTCAGGTGGTTGTGGTTGAAATCCTGGGATGGAGTGTTTTGAATAACGAACACCACCCAGCCATGTGCATGTGGCACGGCAAAAAGTAACACACTCCATGGAAGCAGTTGCCGCTCTGCACGTGCTTTCCTGCGCAACATAGCAGTCGCTAGCAGCAGCGGGGTCACCCAAACCGGCACGATGCCCGCTTGCGTGTGGTGCAACGTGCAACGTCGGCGTTCGGCGGACACTCATTGTTTTGTTCCCAAAAAAAATCAAGGCAAAACCTTCAAAAAAAATCAAGAGGTGTATGTATGATCTCTACCAAAAAGCATGTTCTCCCCACCAGCTCGTTCTCCTCGATTGGCACTAGAACAGCTCAAAGCCACGATAGGCCTCCCTACGGCCCTCTCCTGGTGCGCGGTGTGCAGAGGAAGCAGGCAGCACCGACAGCTTTTTTGGACACACGGGCAGAAAAAGGCATCAACATCACTTGCCGGCTAGACGTCCCCCAGATACACCCGCCATGGGCGCAAGGCAGACCGGGACGGAGAGGTTGAAGGCCTTCGTGAACGGCGTGGAGAGAACCATCGCTTTCGCCGGCACCTTGTGAACCTGGCGAAGGAGTACTCCAGTGCTGGCGGTACCACTGCTGCTGGCCGTTGTGTGTGGCGTGACCACAGAGAGGCAGCCTAAAAGATGCCAATTTTTTTCTCGGTTTCAACGTGGCATTCGGAGGCCGACATTAGCAGGGGGTGCCAGTGTTTTCTGTCGGTCGTGTGAGCTGGCTTTGCACTTGCCAGCCGGGGACCAGCGCACGCTGTGCCGTGTCTCAGTCACCAGCGTACTCACTGCACCGGTTTCTCACCGCAGCTCGATTCGAGGGCCTGGGACACAAGGAAGTAACGGCCACTACTGCTGTTTCGCAGGTTTGATTGTATCAGATTTCGGGACGCGGCAAGACGCGGTCCAATTTTCAAACCCCACGCCGTCAGCTAGCTCTCGTGCTGACAGAGAAGAGGGTTACAGAGTGTGGGGTCGAGGCTAGGACCACACCGAAGACCACTCGAGCTTCCCGTCCTCTGCTGTACGGCAACCCTTTCGCATCTCTTGGGGTTGTCGTGGGAAAATTCTTTGTTCGAAACATGCAAGATCCCGCAAGCCCGGCGCTGCTGCCTCGGCCTACCACCTACATATTCTCCGCCGGGCACAACATGAGCCGCACGGTTGGTTCTCGCGATAGCAGTGGGCACGGAAGTTCGCCGCCGGCGGGGAACTCCGCCCAAGCTCTTGCAGCGAGTGAAGGTACAGGGAGCGAGCGCTGCGGCGATCTTTCTACAATATAGTGGCAATCCGAGGCGGGGTGCTGCACTATACCGATCTGCCTCTGCTGTGCGTATGCCATCCAACGGCGAAATAACCAATATTTATCGGTCGTTTTTTGTACCACGTTCCGCGGAGCTTTCGCACTAACTACTCTAACCCCCCCCCCAACCCCCACAGCCTGCCCCAGCTTCGCCTGCCATCAAATACGTTCTTGGTGCGGGGATGACGGCACCGAGCGCATGGATATACGCTGTCCCAACACAACCCACTCGCGCGTCTGTTCCTTGATCTTTGCAGACAGGACACTACTGCCACCCTTGCGGCCAACGCTATCATCATCACCATCCTCGGCGTCGTCATGTTCGGTGGACGACGACCGTCCCCTGTCCCCTGGCGGTGATCAAGCCGCGCTCTTGGCGAGTAACACTCGACGAAAACGAAGTCGTTCTTGGAGCAACAGCAGTAGTCCAACTTCTACCGGTAGCAAGACCGCGAACCACAACCGGCCGCGCCGTCGTCCGGCAATCGGGACCACCAACAGCGGGGACTCCTGTTATCGTGGCTGCGGCGGTCCAATCAGAGGCGAAGAGGGCGGAGACGGGCCCACGAGGGGTCACAACGGACAGGACCTACAACGACTCGGAGGGGACCAGGTTGGCGACGGCGGCTGTTCGCCGGTCACCGAGGAGACGCCCCTTGACGCGCATAAAGGAAGAGAGGAGGGGTCTGGTGGATCACCAGGAAGCGATGCGCTTTCACCCGGACCAGCAGTCGAGACGAACGGTCCCGGCGTTGGATCGTCATCCTTGCCTGATGGGGGAGAGGAAGGTACCGCTTCTGCAGATAAACCTTCCAGTCGGGTTTTGGTGAGCGATGGACAGCGGGCGGATCGGCACCGCACCAGCGGAGCGAGGGGGAAGGGGGCAGGCGCCGGAACAGCGCGCGGGGAAACAATCAAGGGGGAAAGTTGGTGTGCCGGAGGTGAGGGAGACGGCGAGGAGGGAGTGGAGGTAACGCGAGGCACGCGGCAACAGCACCAGACGGTGCGTGTCGTGGTGCACGAGGTGGGTGACGAAACCGGCCCGAGAATGCTCATCGCAATGGTAGAGGTTTCTGCTTCGTGCGTTTCCGCTATGCTTGTCAGTGACGAAACCTCTACATTGCTGTGGGACACGTGTGCCGCCCATCTCCTCTTGTGGCACGCTTGGCGATTGCAGATGATAGTTCCTGCGTTATGCGTGCACGATTGCTCGCTACGAGTGTATGGGCATGGGCAGCCTGGCAAATGGTCCTCACTGCACAAGTAGGGTACCGACTGGTGTTGAGTATCATAAGCGCAAGCACACTTGTCCACCGTCCTCGCTTGGAGCATCGCTCAAGAACCATTAGTGGGTATTCTGAGATTTGAGTGCAGGAGTGTCAACGGAATTTCTGTTGGAAGAACCACAGGAACATGCGGGAGGATAAATAACTCGCGACTGACGGATCAAGCAAGGGGTTATTTGCAACCACCTGTCGGATGAATCTCACCCCTCCCGCGTGGCCACCCCATTCCATGGGAATGCCATACTTCAGGTTTTGTCGGAGGACTTCGGCTTGTTCACGTGGCCCTCTGGGGTAGTGCTGGCGTGCCTCATTTGGGCTAGGAGGCGAGAGTTTGACGGGGCGAGCGTGGTGGAGATCGGTGCTGGAACCGCGCTGCCTGGCTTGCTCGCCGCCAAGGTGTGTGCGCGCGACCGAACCCTTCTCGCACGCCATGGGACCCCTCCGAAAATAATCCGGGGCTTCTCGCCAATG
Organism: Ectocarpus sp. CCAP 1310/34; assembly: GCA_902602495.3. Lineage (NCBI taxonomy): Eukaryota > Phaeophyceae > Ectocarpales > Ectocarpaceae > Ectocarpus > Ectocarpus sp. CCAP 1310/34. Next base: position 156,932 of record CACKRE030001515.1, on the reverse strand, counting down.
ACTGACATGGGCACGGCCCGCTGGGAAACACTTCTCGATCACGACCCCCCCCCGCCCCCCCTGTTGCTTGTGCCGAGAGAGAAGAACAGAATCTGAGGAAAGAATCCAAGGATAAGGAGGGTCTAGAAGTGTACGGAATGTTGAAGGAAGGAATAGGGTTCAAGGACTACCTACATGGACCAATGGATGCAGGAACAAAGCTTAAGGTCAAATTCAGGACCGGGGACATAGGCCTTCGAGAACGTCGACGAAGACATAGGACGGTAGACGAGGAAGACGACGAGTTCAAATGTGATTGCGGCTTCGAATGCGAAGACCGTGTTCATGTAGTCGCGGAATGTCCGTTGTACAAGAAGGAGAGGGAAGTGTACGTGACTGAGCTGGGAAAAATAGATGGAACGTACAGGGAGATGTTTGAGGCATGGAATAGAGAGGAAAGGACGGTAGCTGTACTGGGGCATAGGAGGTGGGTTGAAAAGGCGGGAAGGGATATCGTTAGGATAGACAGACTAGGGAAGACATTTTTGAGCCACCTTTGGCAAAGTAGAAAGGAACGATTGGCCATCGGTGAACGGTCCTCTGGAAACAATGCTCCGTCCTCTCGAGGACGCGTGGTCAATGGTCTAACCGCTGAGACATGCAAAACATAAGAGTAGCCCCCCCCCACCCCCCCTCTCCTCCGAGTTAAGTTGCTAAGGCAACACGCGCATCCGGACAGCGCCCACGGGACTGGATGCTGCGTTTGTACAATTGAGGTCAAGAAACGCTGTTGCGTGCGCTGCAAACCGTATTGCTTACATCGTGGGCCTCGCATTTGTCAATTGTCTCTTGCTCTTGCTCCTGGCAGCTAGGGGCCAGCGTGGTGCTCACCGACCGGGAGGAGGCCCCGTGGGTCCTCGACAACATGCGAGGGGCCGTCGCGGCAAACGGGCTCAATCTCGGGCCCCCCGATGACGCTAGCCCTGCCATCGGCACTGCCACCGCTGAAACTGTCAGTGCTGAAACTGTCTGTGCTGCTGTTCCTGCCATTGCTGATGGTGGTGGTGGTCCCAGCACTGGCGCTGCTCCTGCTCCTGCATCTGGGGCTGCAATGGGGGGGTGTGTAAAAGAGTGGCAGAGCAAGGACAAACGTATGGGGGCCTGGGAGCCTGACGGGCGGGGGACCGGCGGATACTCTAGTCTCGCTCCATCTGTTGCTGCTACCGCTGCTGCTGGGGCTGAGTCATTCCCGAGAGACCAGGAGAAAGGGACTACGAGAGAAGGGCGTGTCGGTGGCACGACGCGGCTAGGACGGTGTTCGGTACAGGGGCTCTCCTGGGGAAGCGTCGGGGCGGCGGCGATCAAGCTAGCGAGGGAGCGGCGCCCTCAGGTGAGAGAGGGTTCTAGTCACGTTTTGGCTGTTTTTCCGAACGACTTCGGTCTCAAGTCTCGGCAAACGTACATAGACCCTGCAAGCCATTGTTCTTGCCGTAGCTGGCATACGACATCACAGATCCTGGACCGTTTTTCAAGGCTAGACTATTCCGCGGCAGAAGAGAGTGGTGGTTCCGACAAAAGCGGCGTTGGAACCGTCTCATGCAGAGATTTCCGATAACGTACCGTTTGATTCAATGTGTTCTCTTTGTCGTGGAGTATTCGAGCCTTGAAAGCGGTCCAGAGGGTGTGATATTTTAAGCCACCCCCGTTGCTACCCTTGCATGGAGGGACACGAGGGCATGAGTTGAACCGTTCCGTTTTAGCGGAGGTGGTGGATTGGAGAAAATTGCTGTTGTTTACTTGAGTTGCTTCGGAGACGCAGTAGTCTACCTCATGAAACAAGTCAAACTCGTGCACAGCTTTCGGTGTACGTTGAGGGCCGCGCATCCTGGCTGTTGTAGCGGCGTGGGCGTGGATGGTCAGACACATGAGTTCACGCCTTTGAAAACCAGTTCGCGATGGGTTTAGAACCTGTAGCAACGAATCGGCAACATGTGACGAGGAAAAGAGATGATATCTACACATCTTGTGTTCACGTGGTGGCAGTTGCTGGGACTACGTTGATGTTTCTGCAGCCCTCTATTGGTCTGCCACGTACCGCACGGAATGGAGTCTATGCGACAGAGCTCGATATGATTTTGTTGAAACGCGAGTGGCACCTGCTGCTGCATTCCTCTCTACTTCGCCCTTCCATTCTCCATCGGACCGGACCTCAACATTCTCGAATCAACCCCCCGCGCTCCTTCACTGCCATGTGGAGGGCTCGCTCCTCCCTGGTGTTTTTTGGATGTTAACTGGCGCCGCCATGGCCTCAAACGGCTTCTTCATGTGTCCCGTGCTGCCGGCCTCGCCACAGGTGGTGCTAGGGGCAGACGTGTTCTACAGCTCGGAGCACTTTAACGATGTTCTGGCGACAGCGTTCATGTTGCTCTCCGGCTCATCCTCGACGACGCCCGCTGCCGGGGGCGGCGGTTGTGCGAGTGGAGACTGCGACGGCGCTACAACTCCCCCCCCGTCTGGGGTTGCTGAGATTAGCTCAGCTGCTACTGATGCCCCTGCATTCTCTGCGGCTTGCTCTGCTGCAGATGACGTCGTTGTGATTGAACACAGGAACAGCACTAATACCCCCCCTCCGTCTGTTGCTGCTGGGATTAACTCTGCTGCAACTGATGCTTCGTCCTCCTCGATGACGCCCGCTGCCGGGGGTGGAGGCGGTGTGATCGGAGACGTCGATGACACTGCAACTGCCCCTCTGGCTAGCACTACAGGGACTAGCTCAGCTGTCACTGATGCCCCTTCGTCCTCGATGACTTGCACTGACGGAGTTGGCGATTGTGCGAATGGAGACGTCGATGACACCACGACTGCCCCTCTGCCTAATAGCGCTACCGGAACAAGCTCAGCTGCTGCTCCTACAGCTCCTGAGACCACCCCGCGGGGTCCTGATACCGCAGGCAGCGGCCCTGCATCCCTTGCTGGTGCCGTTGGCTCTGAGTGGCAGCGTACGTCTTCCGCCAAACAAGCTGACAGCACACCCACGTTCGGGAGCCCTTTCAGCAGAAGCAGAGGCGTGTTTCTCACGGCCTACCAGGAGCGAAGCGCGCGGAGGTCCATAAGGCCCTTGCTGAGGAAGTGGGGCATGCAGGCCAGGGTGCTCCATGACGTCCCGCAGCGGGTGCTCCCTCCCGCCCTGTGGGAGAGCGGTCGCTACGACAGCGTGGCCCTCCTCGAGATAACCTTGACGTAGTAGCCGGGCAGCAAGAAGGAGAGCGGTGATGCTGCGGCGGAGTACGCCGGAAGAGGTCAACGGCGCGCCCAGCAGGGTCCTCCAATAAGGGCTCTCTCAAAGGTCATGGCTTGCGTGTCGTGAGGTTTTTGGGGTACGTGGCTTTTGCCGAGACCTTTCCGTTGTTGGAATTATTTGTTGTTGTTGATGCTCAGCTTTTGTATGGGTAATAATCAAAACCAACGTCCTTCCGGACTTTGTTTTTGGTTTGTCTTCACTTCAAATCAGCGCTCACAGCACTAGTGCCGTTTACTCCAACCCGTGGACACACAGAAGGGCCCCTCTCTAACCTCCCCTCCTGCGGTACGTTGCCTTCGATTTTAAATGCGAGAAGAGTTCAGCACTCTCTTCCCTCTGTGTACACACGAACTAGCGCTATCCACTAGGCCAGCAGCGGAAGCGAGAGAGAAAAACTCACTTTGCAAAAAAAAACTCGCTTACGCCGGGATTCGAACCCCTGACCTGACCTCTTGAAGGATTCGAGAGTACCAACTATGTAGACCACCGGGGCGACCGGATTCATGTGGCTTAACAAAAACTAAAAACCTAGAGAACGCCACAATCTTGGCAAGAGTTTTTTTGAACGCTTAGTTGTCTCGCCACCAACAAAAAAAAATTCGCGTGGAAAAGAAAACTCGGAGAAAGAAATTATTCGTGAGTATACGCTACAGGAGGGAAGGGACTGCTGAACCCTCCGCAGGTTCAAAATCGAAGGATGCACGACAAGGGGAGGGTGGGACATAGCTACAAAAATCCCTAGATGACCCTTCCTCGTCCGTGACCCTGGTTGATACGTCAAATTTACAACGAGAGGTGTAGACTGGCGCTAGAGTACAAATTCGACGAAAAGACACGCAACACTCGAGGGCACAACTGAAAAACTGCGCTTCTTGGCTCCACCAACATGACACCGTCGCCCAAACTGTTGCACCCTCAGCGCGCCTCGCATGTCGCCTTCCAATCGAGCCGAAGCTTAAGTGATCTATCTGGCTATTTGCCGCTCTTTGGCGCAGCAGAAGCAGCAGCAACACGCTTCTTTTTCTTCGATCTCGATTTGCTCGGCGTTGCCAACGCCCCTCCCGTTCGGGCCTCCTTGTGCCCACCCCCGTTGCTGCTGCTGTGGGTGCCTCCTTCGCCCTTGGACTCTCGCTGACGGCTGTTACGCTCTTTGATTGAGGTCTCTCGCTCGTCGAACCCCTGGTTTCCGGAATAAGGAGGGTCGGTTATGGGAGAAAGGTTAAGGTGGCCATCGATTGGGTTCTGCGCAATTTTTTATTTTTCGTTTCGGCAAGAAGACGAAAAGAGGCAGATTTAAAACCAAACATCATTTCCTATTCCATGGCTTGATACTAACGTACTCCTGGTTGTGGATAAATTTTAGTTTTGTTTCGTCAGAAAAACAAAACTTCATCTATTGTCAGCCCAAGGATACTCTTAGAAACGTTCTTCCAGTAGGCGAGGTTGACAACGTTGGCCCCTGGTGGGCAACCGGTTGAAAAGGGTACGGCACCACAAGGTATGCACAGATACGTTGAGCGCGATGCTCCCGAGAACTTAGCAGAAGCACTCTGAGGCTGAGGCTGAACAGGTCAGAACTTACAGAAAAGCACACCGTTCTGATCACACCCCGAGAGCCTCATGCAAACCAAACGTCAGTGACGCTCTCCGTGTTTTGCTTGTCTGGGATTCCCACCTGTTCCATGAGACGCATCCTTGCCACCCTTGAAGCCTTTGCTACCTGGTTGAGCAGCTTGAGCACGTCGTCCTCCTCCACCTCCGGACAAAGCCCCAGAGGGGTGCCCGTGTACTGCTCGATGTTGTGGACCAACTCGATGTCGTACTGTGGGTGTGGNGGGGGGGGGGGGGGGGGGGGGGGGGGGGGGGGGGGGGGGGGGGGGGGGGGGGGGGGGGGGGGGGGGGGGGGGGGGGGGGGGGGGGGGTACTCGTGTTTAACATGCCCTTGCGGTTATACCACGCGTCCTCGAGAAGATGGAGCACTGATAGCGGGGGGGAGAAATGAGACAAAGCCGCAAAGCGCTGCAACAAGCAACTCCCCGGTCAGAGCCAAAGCAGCCAAGGAGACTGCGACGACTCANTTGGGACACCACCCACCTACTATCTGTTGTGGCCTGGTTCGCCCGCGAGGGACTCACAAGGTCGATTTCGGCCCCGGCCGGGGAGCAGGCCGGGGGGGGGGGGGGGGGTAGAGGGGGCGAAAATAGCACGGAGTCGCGGAGCGCTGCGGCAAAATGTCCCCTTACCAGCGCGGAAGCAACCAAGAAGACGAAGGCGATTCAACCTCCAGAGACTCTGCAATCACTTATTGGAAAAAAGGGTACACAAAAAAAAGAACGAATAATTTTCATGCTCGCGTCGGGCTAGGCGCGGCAGGTTGATGTTGAGGGTTTGATTCCACAAAAAGACGCTCCACGCACATGTATTTCATATCTCCGTTGGCTGGCCGTTCGCTCTCTTGAAACTCCCTTCACCAGCCATCTAATCCAGTTCCCTTAACCAGCCATCTAACCACACCATCCTCCCGCTATTACCAGTTTGCCGGCACCAATAACGCCCCCTACGGCATATGCTCCACGCGGGCAACACGAGAGCGTAATCTTACACCAGCACGTCAGTCACGACGTGTTTCAAGCTACACGTCGCTATTGCACACAAAGCAAGGCGGTTCCGAAAAACGAGCAGAACACATCCTCGTAGACCAACGTCTTGTTTTTATTGCGTTCTTTCACCTGTGACACCAAGGAAACGGCGCGGCCCCGGCGGCCAGCGCGAGCTGTCCTTCCCACCCGGTGGACATAGTCCGTAGCGACTCTTGGCACGTCGAAGTTGATCACCAGGTCTACTGCGGGGATATCCAACCCACGGCTCGCCACGTCCGTGCTGATCAAGACCTTCGTCTGCAAAGGCAACAACAGCAGCAGTTGCAGCAGCAAGCGCGTGCAAATTGAGGAGGCCACGATCGTGCTGATCAACATCTTCGTCTGCAACGACAGCAGCAGCAGCGGCAGCAGCAGCAGCAGCAGCAGCAGTAACAGTAGGCGCGTGCGTTGCTGTAGAGGCCACGTCCGTGCTGACTTCAGACTTTCGTCTGCGACAACACCAACAGCGTAGCAGCAGCAAGCATTCGCGTTCGTTTTCGCAGCGGAGCGTCCTGTACACATACGCGACGACGACGGGGTGTTGAATCGCCTCGATACAACACGCCGGGATTCAATCCCATAAACAACTATCGGGAGTTCCGTGAGGCAGGAGGGGGGGGGTCGGGGCAGGGGGCACCTACTGTCGTGTAAATATATGTGGCGCGCGCGCGTATGGCGACAACTAGTCCGTCGCTGTATCTCTGCATCACGGCACACGCACACAAATCTACCAACAGCCGAGAGGACGTATCGCAACGTGATTGCTCACGGGCGGCTGGCGGGTTGGACATAACATGCCCCCCGATGCGGAAACAAGGGACGGCGGCAACAGGTGTGTCCCAGACCATCACGAAGGGTAGTGTCTCCCGTACCGTCCTCGAGGAGCAGGACAACCACCTCATCCTCGGCAGCCCAGCCCGGGGGAAGTCAGTACCGTGTGACTCTCGGTTGCGGGGAGGGACAGACAAAAAAATATCAAGAGACGAAAATTCGCGCACCTGCTGAGACTTGAATTTTCCCAGCGCGGCAGTTCTACGGCGCTGTCCCAGCAACGAGTGCAGGGGAGTGCAATCCACTCCCAGCTCCAGCAGCGTCTCGGATAACTCTTGGCACCTGGAGGGGTGCGGAACAGGGGGTTTCGCGACGTTGTCTGTCGGTACTACTGTCATCTTCTTTTGCCTCCAACTGCCGAGTTTCTTCGTGTGGTGTAAGCCTGCAGTCCGGTTTTTCTTGGCTGCAAAAGGGAGAGTTCCGACTTGAAGGTGAATGTATCCCTCTTGGCCCAGCTGATGTTGTCATCGTTGCTGATGTTTATTGTTTTCGCAGCAAAACCCTTGCCAGCCCCTGCTCATTTACCTTCTAACATCCGTACCGGTGCAAGTGACGTGGACACCTTCCGTGGTGACCACGGGACAACTACAGTACCTGCAGCAGGATCCACGCTTCGAATACACCCAAGAGAGCAAAGACCATCGTGTCAACTCAAAACACTCATACCATAACCTTACGCGATAGAAATCACAGCAGTGAGTCACCTCAAAACACTAATATAACGTCACGCGATAGGAATAGCAGTGAGGCACCTCGAAACACTCACAAACTTCACGCGTTAGCAGTCATAGCAGTGAGTCACCTCAAAACACTTTTTCGTATAACTTCACGCAATAGCAATAGCAGTGAGACCTCAAAACACCCATAATACTTCCAAGTTCATGCGATAGCAGTGAGTCACTTTCCTTCGATTCCCACGAGGGATTCCACGGTGCAGGCATGCATGCTTCTCGGCATCGCCGCGGCAAACGGATTCGATTTTTTCATCACTGTTGGTCTCCCCGGTTCACCCTCGGGGCTTCGTTTGGGTGAACAAAGTAGTGCGAGGAAGATGACTTGTTTATGAGCACTGGAATGAAAGGCTGGGGGGGTACGATTGGGCAATACACTCTTCCATAACCCAACGTCAACAAATTAACTTCCAACTCCTGTGAAACGCGTGGCAAAGCACATATGATCGGAAAATTAAAACACCTCCTTACAAAAAATACACCACCCAGAAATTCCAGATACCAAACCTCACTTCTAGTGTCATTGTTATGAATTCCATTACGCTTGTAGCCTGCGACCGTGGAGCCTCAATCCGGATGAAATCGCTGTGCTGGGTAGGACGTCTGATCGGTTTCGACATTGTCAAGACCAAAATTACAAAGACAGGCACATCATTGACCACAACAATATACACAACAGCAGCAATGATGATGATTACAACAGCAACAACTGACAACACAAACCAAGGACAAACCACCACCACCACCAACAACAACAACAAAACAAAACAAAACAAAACAAAACAACAACAACAACAACAACAACAACAACAACAACAACAACAACAACAACAACAACAACAACAACAACAACAACAACAACAACAACAACAACAACAATAACAACAGCAACAACGCCGTCTCACTTGCGACACTTGCTGACGAAGATCATGACGCTGCGCGCTCTCCCGTCCCCATCCCCAGCCCCTTCTTGCCCTTCATCAGCTTCCGGGTTGTCGTGCAACCCCCCCGCCCCCCCCCTGTTCTTGCGGGTCTTCCTGTCTGCGGGGTCGCTCCAGAGGTTGTCCGAGGCTAGCATGTTTAGGGTCTGCCGCACGCACACAAGGCACCGAAAAAAACACACGAAAAAACAGAACAAAAGCCAAAAATTTGTTTGTTGACCTTGGGCCACGGGAATGGTCTGTTCTCCACCACACAAACACCAAAAACGCGGAAGGTAAGGTGCCAAGTCTGTCTATGGCTATGGAAGACTTGGGTAGGGTTCAAACAAACTTGTTCAGGGGTCACCTGCATTTGGCGGTCTGGCGAGGGGCCGTCAACTTCCTCCTTGGCGAAACAATCTAAATAACGCCTCAATCGACCCCCGAATCATAGAACAGGGTTCGAACGGAACACAAAAAGTTTCGGAGCTCGAAAGGAAGGCGAAAGAAGAACGGCTTTGACTTGAGGCATTGATTAGCGTCCAACGCTTGGCAGAGCCAGCGCACACGTACGTACAATGACAATTATGCTTGAAACAGAAGGAACAGGCTCGAAAAACAGTACCTGAACGACAAAGCACGTCTTCATCTGCTGGGGCATGAACAGGTACTGCTGCGTCAACGTTTTCGGCACCGTCGCCTACAACGATACACCAAGTGAACAGCAATCGACGTCGGTGCGGGAGGGGTTACTCGAGATGATCGTTGGCGTGCGTGCATCAGTCTGTTTCCGACAAATGACCGTGTATTGCAGGAATACAGCCGTGGTGACAAGGAATTGTAGCGACAACAACCACGGCAGTACAATAGCAATGGCACCTGCGCTTAGCAGCAAGAATACAAATCATACAAAAAAAAAAATCAACACCAACAATCGGCACATCATAACAACCTCAACACCACCAAGGGAGCACGGCAGTAGTAGTAACAGAGCAGCAGTAACACAAGCACAACAACACAACACACTTCCGATATTTTTTTCTCATAACTTTGAATCAGATGCCCGGAAAAATGGACCGCCTTCGCGAGAAATAAAGTTCATGAGGAAATACAACAAGACCCTAGTCCCTAACCCCAACCCAACTCCCCCGATTGCACTCTTCATCCAACACGTTTACTTAATACAAAAACCCTGCTAAGGCCACTAAAAAAATTCACACAAAAAAATTCACACGGCCGCCCAACGCATCACCTTCTTGGTGAGGTCATACTTGACCGGGTTCGTCAGAGCCAAGGACTCCAGGGCTTCCAGGTTGGACGTCATGGTGGCCGAAAACAGGAGGGTTTGCCGGGAGCTCGGCAGGGCTTCCGCGATACACCGGAGCTCCCTACACAGAAGGGGGTGGGGGGGGAGACATATACGGCACCACCGACCAACGTCAAGTACATTGCTGCGGTCGGAGCGTGAAATATTGAGCATCACATGCCACGCTGTGGGGTTGGGCTAGTCAAAACTGTGGGGCGGGTGGACAGGGAAGATGCAGATATGGGAAAATCTCTTGACATGATCATCACCCCGCCAGAACGGCTCCATAACGCCTCACGAGGGTTCCCGCCGCATTGTCCCCATGCGTAAGTTCCGCAAACGCAACACGAGGAAGAAACCATCAGACATTTGTAGATGGCGCCCTGGTGAAGAGGTTGCTCGAGGGAAGCTGTCTACAGACACCCTCGTGACCGATCATCTGTTCTGTCTGCTCTTTCGTGTTTGGTGCGTGTTTCACTCCCTCTCGCTCTGCCTGCTTGTCACTATCTGACCCGCATTTCCACCCATCGGCCGAGCGGTCTAGAAAAACTACTAAAGAGGCGGAGAGCTGGCACCCCCCCTGGACCGATTTTCAAAGCTCGATTGCTCCACGATCAAGGTTGTCTGTACCGTGCCGTATACCGTACCGTGGTATTCCGCAAGAGGCGGAGAGCTGGTACCCCCCTACACCAATTTTCAAAGCTCGATTGCTCCACGACCAAGATTGTCTGTGCTGTACCGTATACCGTACCGTGGTATCCCGTAAGAGGCGAAGCGAAGAGATGGCACTCCCCCCTAGACCGATTTTCAAAGTCCGATAGCACCACAACCAAGGCTTGTGCCAACTCCAACAACAGTGTTTTCATAAATCGCCCGTCGTAGTATTTCCGTAGACGTACCGGGCTCTTTCCGCACCCTCTTGGTAGTGGAGGAATCTTTTTTTGAACGTCCGTACACGGGGGGTGCCATCTCTCCGCCTCCAGCGGTACGTATTCCAGCCACCGGTCAGCCGTCTGGAAATACTACCACCCTCCTGACAATTCCATCACCGGTCAAACTCGGAAAGCTGGCACAAGGTTCATCATGAGCATGAGGATGTACTGCGATGTACATAAACAACTTTACCCTCTACCCCGCCGCCTCGCTGTCTCCTCTCACCCTTGAAACGTTGGTGCAAGCAGACGATCGGCTTCATCCAGAACCAGGTACCTGCCAAGGCAGAGGAAGGGTCGGATTGTTTTCGTGCATGTCTTCAAACTATTTGCCAAAATTTGCATCGACAACTTGAGACCGACTGACCACTGCGAATAAACGTCAGTTTTCATTATGGTATAGACTACATGACTATTCGTGTCAAGGAACAATGCTCCGTCCTATCGAGGACGCGTGTTCAACGGTCTAACCGCCAAGGCATATGCCATGTCAACATGAGTACGCCCCCCCCACCCCTATTCGCGGGCCTCCCAATGTGTTGCCTGTGTGGCAACCCCAGCGTACTCCGCTACAGCTCTGCGGGGGTCTAACGGAACACGGCGAGAATGATGTCACAGGAGTAAAAACCCCACCCCATTTCTCACCGACATTTTGCCAAGGCCGGCGCAGCCGGTCCTTGCAAGTGGTCCCGCAGCCTGCCTGGGGTCGCCACCACGACGTGGGGCCGTCCTTCAATAAAGGCAGAGAAAGGAACGCCGGAGGGCAACGATAGGGCGAAAGTCATCATCTGGAGAAGGAGCGTTCGGTCAAGAGGAGGGTCGGGTACACGAGAGGCTTTACCCCGTACGGCGTTCGAAACGGCGGCGAGCTCCTGCCTAGAAGACGCCGGCGAACGCTCGCAGCCGCACCCTTAAAAGCTCTTGGATGCTGCTGCATCTGTTGGTGTGACTCCCTTCCTCGAAAGGCCTGGCACGAAGGTACAAGAGAGGCTAACGGCGCTTGGCAGGACCATGGCCACCACGGGCGCACTCGACGTACGTACTCAGCGGCGCCGGATCTTTCCTCCATGAAGGAAGAGCCTCACGAGGACCCCAGAGTGGGTTGGCCAGCGAGCCAACGACTAACAATACACACGTACACTCCTCTTCGATGCGTTCCTGCATCTAAGATTATACAAGGGGACAATGACACTGCATTCAACCGCACACATACACGGACGTACGAGAGGGCAGTTATCATAATGACATGAGCACGAATGTGTCAGAAAACAACGCACCAACTGGAGGAGTGCGACCCAACAACAACATCACTCGAGAGCGCGCAGTACAAGAATAAGCGGGTCAGCCACCATAAATTGGCGTAGTTTGGAAAAATCGGTGGGAGGCAAACCGCACAGACGTGGGCTCAGACGCAGAACGACTCAGGCGAAGAGCGGGCATCGTCGCACCTGACAGTGCCAAGCTCTGCTCCAAGATGCCGACGCCCCCGATGACCACGGTGTGGCGCAGTCCCATGAGCGCTCCGAGGGCGCCGAACTGTTCCGAAATCTGAACTGCTAGCTCTCGCGTCGGGGTCAACACCACCGCGAACACCCTGCACGCGATGCGAGGACGTGCGGTGTTGGCGCGTGAAAAGATGGAGGGAAACTGAACGTGGTGTAAGTGTGCTGCGTGTTCCGCCAATACAGTGGAATTACCGTGGGTAGCAGCAGATACCACAGCCCCTGCGTCGAACCACTTTTCAAGCTCGGAAGAGGATGGCAAAACCAAAGGTGGTGTAATTTCGGAAAGCTCACGACGAGACGTTTCCGACGCCGGCATTTTCGGCACCACCACTCTCTTTGCTGCAGAGCAGTCGAGATTTCAAAATCATTTCTGGGGGGTGTTATCTTCTGCAGTGCTAGGTAAACTCAACAAGAAAAACGCAAACCGATTTCCAGTCAGGCATATAGCATTCCCCATCTTGCCATCTTAGGTGTGTTCTGTTCTTCCTCTCTCGCGCAGATCAAGGTCCGACGCAACTTGCTTCGTACCGCGACGATCCTTTGTGCCCCCCTCATCAGTGAGGGTCCTTGTCGAGCTCAACCGAGATGAGCAGCTACGGCGCGGTGGCGTTATGCCCTACACCCAACCGATCTCATCACCACAATCCGACGCCGCAGTCAACTTAAGCATGGCCACGTCTCGGCGACGCTCTTCCTCCCCTACGCGGGAAGATCACCACAAAACACTGCCGTTTCAGATCCTCACCCGTAGGGGTCCTTGCTGAGCTCGTGAAGGATTGGCAGTGCAAAGGCAGCGGTCTTGCCGGAACCGGTCTCCGCACACCCCAAGACGTCCTTCCCCTCTAAAACCTGACGGAACGAGATGGCCCAGGGATAGAAAGACAAGGCCGGCAGGGTTTCAACTAAACACGACGAAATGTTGTGCCTGGGGAAAGGGGATTGGTCATGTTACGGGCAGGTTCTTCCGCACGTGCGACCGTTAATTTGGTTGCCGTGAGGAAACTGAAGGATAGAGCGATGGATGGGAAAAGAGGGAGAAGGGGTGTGTGTGAATGTGCGTGAGAGATAGATAGAGATAGAGAGAGAGAGAGAGAGAGAGAGAGAGAGAGAGAGAGAGAGAGAGAGAGAGAGAGAG
>CACKRE030001515.1:118201-130756 GCA_902602495.3 Ectocarpus sp. CCAP 1310/34 | reverse complement strand
GGGGGGGGGGGGGCGCGGAGGGGTGCTGACTTTTGTACCGTGCGTTTGGGGTTGGCTTGTGTATTGACGGTTGAATTCAAGAGTGTGTCGGTGCACCTCGTGCGCAAGCGCGCACTGCCGTTGTGTAGAACAGAGGAGTCGAGAAATTGAGCCTCAAAAACACCAAAAGTTAAGAACTTGAGCACCATTTGTGAGCTCGGTTAAGAACCCCTACACTTCATACGACCTATATTGCGAACATTTGTCGCATGACCCTAAGAGCTACTTCATAAGAACCCCAGCCTCGGCCGAAACTATTTGGGTTGAGTGCGGGCGCGTTCTGAAAGTACCCAGAAAATGTATTTTTGTTCTTCCTACAACACACCAAATCCGTCTCTCCACGGAGAAGAGTGGGGGGATTAGCAACATGAGTGTATCCATAGCGTTAGCGGGCACTACCAGGGTTTCTACAGTTCCCCGAGCATCATATCTGTTTCCGTCGATGTCGAAACACGCCTCTTTTTTTTTTTTTTTCGTGACAGTTACACCGGCGACGTCCGGGAGCAAGCTCGCACGTCGGTATTCGCGTGGGAGGCGGCCGATCGCGGGCAGGAGGTGCACCCCGTAGCGGACCCCAGCCAGGCCGAGATGCTCAGGAAGAAGTTCGATGACAAGAAGACTACTCTCAAGGAGGTGCGCAGATGTTCTCGTCAGGATGTGATGGATTCATGTGTCGTTCTTGTTGTCGTTGTTGTCGTTGTCATTGTCATTGTTACTGTTGCTGTTGCTGCTCTGTTGCTGCTGCAGTTGCAGTTGTCAGGGTCGTCGTTGTTGTCGTCGCCTCCTCGCGGTCTTTTTTCCCCACGGAGGAGCACCGCCAGCGGCGTATCTTGTACATCCTTGACGAGTGCGCACACAGAACCGAACGGGGCAACGCTCTCATGAAACAAGTATTGGGTGCAAACCCCTTGAGGGAGAACCACCATTGGGTGCTAGCCACATTGGGGGGAAACGCCATTGGGTGCAAACCTCATCGGGGGAAAACGCCATCGAGTGCAAACCCCGTTGGGGGGAAACGCTATCGAGTGCAAACCCCGTTTGGGGGGGGGACGCCATTGGGTGCAAACCCCCTTGAGGGAGAACCACCATTGGGTGCAAACCACATAGGGAGGAAACGCCATCGATTTTGGTAGTAGTGCTGTATGGATGCTAACTCGAGTCTCCCTGACGTTGCTGCTGTTGTGTGCTGCAAACGCCATTCCCTCTTGGGCCAATAGGAGCAAAAGCAGCGCATCCTCGACAAGTATGGAGGGTCGGAGCACCTGGACGTGCCGGACGCAAGGCTGCTGGTGGGGCAGACGGAGAGCTACGTGGAGTACGACCGCACGGGCCGTGTCGTCAAGGGCGCGCCGAAGGTGATTGATTGATTGATTGATTGGCTGATAATTTCGACCCGCGCTGGGCTTGACTGTGAGGTGGTTGGCTGATGATGATCGGGGCGGTTCCGACCCGTGCCGGTCTTGACTCAACTGTAGACAACGTCGTGAGGTGACTGGCTGGTGGTGTTCATGGCGGTTTCGACTCGACGTTGGGCTTGAATGAATAGGAGCAGAAAGCACACAAGCATGAATGGCCAATTCGACCCGACCGGCTGCTTTCCTGCTTGGTTGAGAACAGAAAACCGCGCAAGATGATGACAGGCCTAACGAGTACGGCGTGGGTTGACATGAGTATACACACACACACACACACACACACCGTCCCTCACTGCTGTTGCCTCGTTCATCCCATCACGTTTCGTCTCCGCTCATAATCTGTCCCGCCGTTGCCCTTAACGCTGCTATCCTCCTATCCTCTCTCGGGAATCGGACCATGTCGGATACGCGCAGGCCGTCGCGAAATCAAAGTACGAGGAGAACGTGTTCCCATCGAACCACACGTCGGTGTGGGGCAGCTACTTCGACAAGAGGTCGATGAGGTGGGGGTTCAGCTGCTGCCACTCGCTCACGTTCAAGTCGTACTGCACTGGCGAGGAGGGGAAGGTGAGGGCCTTGGCAAGCTTGCGGTGTAACCCTTGACCGCAAGTTCACCTTTTTTTGTCGTGAAGTCGTCGGTACCTTGAGGTCTTGGATTGCCGTGTAGCCCTTCTATAACCTCTTTTTGTCGTACAGCAGTGCCCCTCGTTTGTTCTCTCCGTGTGTGTGTAACTTGTGAGCGTACTACTGACGATCAGTAAAAGGGACGACGATGATGTTTTTGACAGCAGTATCACCCGTTTGTTCTCTCCGTTTGTGTGGGCGTGTGACACGTGAAGGTTGCGAACGATGAAGCTAACTCTGTGCTCAATGTCGACCTGGCGGGCGAGCGGAAGATGCTCGAGGGAAGAAAGGAAGGGGAGGCGTCCAAGGTAAGATAATCTACACAGCAACGTCTTCTCGAATGCTTGTAAATGATGAAAATACTCTTATGACGTTGTGCCTTTCCAAAACCAGTACCAATAGAATTTTCGTTTTTTTTCTCGCTCGACTTCGTTGTCTTTCTTTGTGCAAAGGGCGAGTCAATAAATATTTTTTCTTTTTCTCGAGGAAGTCTATGGACAATAAGCGTGTGATGGTAGTTTATTTATCTCTTCTCTATTTTGGCATTTATTCCTCTACCTGGGTGTTTCTCTGCATCCCTGTATGTGTGTCTGTTTCCAGGTGCCGGAGATGACGGCACGATCGGACCTCTACGGAGAGGGTACGGCCAACGTTGACCTAGACGAGGATAAGCTCAAGGAGGTAACCTGCGGTTCTTGTCGCCGTTGTCGCTAAGTTGTTTAGCTGTTGCTGTTCGCATCGTCTTTGCTGTTGGTTGGTTGTGGCCGTGCTTTGTCGTGGTGGTGGTCATGGCCGTCCCTGTTTTTTGTTTTGTTTTGTTGTAAAATGGATGAAGTTTCACCAGTTGGTCACAACTTCGATTGACGCGCTAGACTAACAGTATGTACATGTAATGTAGATCTTAAGAATATCAACGCTGAGTCAAAAACGCTTCAGACACGACCCGTCGGGCCCCTAGTGATGCACGTCCGGAGTGGCTTACCCGAGCGCCGCACGATGTTCAGCTGTTGTTGCGCTTTGTGGTTGCTGCTGCGGGTGTTGTCGGTAAACCGTGTGATTTTCAACGTTTGCCGTCGGACTTGCGTCGCGGCCATTGACTCGCCACACACCCCTCCCGAAACGCTTCTTTTTGCGTCCTGTACTCAGTGTGTCCGTCGTTCCCAGGGCCAACCGCCCTTCTTCTCCTTGAAATTGGCAACAGCACAGCAGTAGGGCGAATGAACTCTAACGTTAAGCTTTGGTCGTTGCCCCCGCGTTTTTTGTCGTGTCTGGTCCACCACCACCATCACAACTGCTTGCGGTGTGACCGAACGCAGGCGGTGAAGAAGCAAAAGGCGTTCTTGAGCAAGGGGGGAGAGGAGGTGGACGACCGGAAGCGCAAGTACAACTCCATGACGTCATCTGATGTAAGTTTTTGGTCGTTGTTGTTGCTGTCTGCTGTTGTTGTTGTTGTTGCTGCTGGTGTTGTTGTTGTTGCTGCTGGTGTTGTTGTGCTAGTGAAGGTGGTTGTAGTGGCGGCAGTTGGTGGCGTAGTCATCAAAGGCTTGTCTGGCCTGTGTCCTCGGCGTATCTCTGTATGGTTCACCCAAGCGGTAAAGTAGAGGAGAAGTGTTGATCACCATCCTGGGCCTACTTGAGAAAGCTACATGCAGTAGGATAATGCGTACAAGATTTTACATGGGACGGAAAAAGACACTCTGGGAGATGACTACTCATGAAGCCGCTGCCAGCACGTGCGTTTCGTCCATCGAAAAATGCTAGTGCTGCCATGTAAAATGTTTACTTCTATACCGTAGGTGACATGACGTAAGATTCCACGCCCCCTGGACCGATGTTTGAAGCTCGATACCTCGGCAGGAACAGCAGTGACGGTATCGAAAATGGCGCTAGGCGTTGGAACCGTCTCGTCGAGAGCTTTCCGACAATGCATTCTTCAATTTTGGCATTCCCTTCGTCGTGGAGCAGTCGAGCTTTGGAAGTCGCTCCAGGGGGTTTGACATGTTGGGCAACCTACGGTACATGCAGTCACTGGAACACTACCCGGTTCGAGATGATGCAATACCCCCAGTCAAAAGGGATGTGTTGAAGCGGTTAAAGCAGTGAATGGGGAACAGGAACCGGCTGGATGCTGGGCGTATGTTGAGTTTGAATGTGCCTACATACAATGTTTTTTGTCATGTCACACGTTGTTTGTTACGGCTATGCATGCGTGAAAATTGTTTGATGTGTTGATATTTTTCGTCATTGTCCAGGTGACGAAGGAGGACATGGAGGCGTACCGGTTGACCAAGGCCAACAACGACGACCCCCTCGCGAACCTGAGCTCCGATGTGCTGCTCGACGAGGACCACGGAAAATCGAAGTAGGCGTGTGTGTTCCCCCCTACTGTACCGAGGGGGGTTCGTTTTTGTCTTTGAAGTCCTGGAGTATGTTTTTCGTATCGACAGAAGATAAAGCAACGCAGCTTGCCTCGGGCAACCGTACTGGTCCTCTTGAGATATTCTCGGCAGTTTTTTTTTTGTGTGGTGGTGAAGTTATTTCATGTCGACAAGGAAGTTAGAAAAACAGGGAGAAGGAGGAGGTATGATGGAGGTCGAGTGGAAAAGAAGCATGGCTATCTGTGCAGACAAATGGTTGAGATAGAGAAGAGTACTAAACAAGCCAGCGTGGAAAGGGAGGAAGAGGGGGGGGTAGTTGGAAAGGGGTGCTTGGTGCTGCCACTTTGGCGGAGGCATGATTGGCACAAATATTTTTTGTGGGGTCTGTCTAAGAGCCCGATGGGCGGGGGAAGCGAACGCGAAAGTTGTAAATTACCCCGCATCTCAGCGGTGAAACATGCCATGCTTGTAGGGGCAGGTCGTCACAGGCTTGGCCTTTCTTGCTCCCTTGGTGCACCCTACCGTAGATGTGCCGATCAAGCCCCTTGACCCTGACATCCCAAACGGCCGGGTGATCCGAGGCCACCAATGTACAGCAGTAGGTACATTCAATGTTGTCGTGCTCCAGTTCAAATTGGTCAATGTAGTTGTTAGGCGAAAGGGCTGCTAGATAGCGTGGCTTGCGATCACCGGAACGCAGTGCTGAGACTGCGCTCGCACGCAAAACAGAGCCTCTGATCGACTGCTGCTGCAGATCGCCTCAGGTGGGATGATGCTCACCAAAATCTACATCTCGCTCTGATTTCAAAGAGGGCTACCTTCACTCGCCCTGTGGAGAGCAGTGCGTTAGTTTTGGTGTGTAGTGTGTTTCTGTTAACTTACTGGCGTTCGTGTTAGAGGAGTGATGGTTTTCCTGGCTGCGTAACTCTCGGTTTGAACCGCATCATACAAACTACCCTCTGCATCTCGCCACAGCAGCAGTAGTCGGCATTTACAGCGCCTTTGTTGTGGGACATTCACGCCGACTTTTGCTGTGGCGAGATGATGGCATCTACCGAATGAACCCTCTGCATTCATTCGGTTATCGTTCGTGGTTGGGCGACAAAAACGCGGCGAGGTGCACACACCATGCTTCCCTCTGCATTCGGTGCATACTTCCGCGGTTGTTGCCCGACTGTTATCTCAAATAACCGCGACGGGACGCCCACAAGCCGCGAAGCCCCCCCCCTCCCACAGCGAAGCAGGCTACGGGAACGTTAGTCCACCCAGGAGCCCATGTGGGAATCAAGGACTGTACCGTAGCCCACCCGCGGTTGACTGCTTTTGGACGTGAACATCGAGGACTACAATCTATGACATTCATGTTTATCCATATCACCTTCAAATTCACATTCTCGACCGTTTTCCAAGCGAGAGGATGGCAAGCAGATGTTCCCATCCGTGCGGAGGGATGAATCCGTCGAATCTCGACAACCAACGGTGGACGAAACCACCACATGCACCAACCTATCCTGCGAAGAGCAAACCCTTTTATCTGCCGTCTTGCAGCCCGGTAACCAACGCCGGGTTTCAAGACACAGAAGGTTGTATGTAACGCTGCGGTCGACAGCAGCTGTCCACCTAGAAGGGCAAGCATCAATATCAAGGCCGATTTTCGCGGACAACTAGATCGTTGGTACAAAAGCCAAAAATGGACGAATTGACTGCGAAACGGTGGCAGAGTCATGCACGTAGCACACCAACGGCAAGGGCCATCATATCATACTCAGGTACCAGATCACATCCACGCACAGAATAAAACAACACACGAAAAAAATATTTCGGGTACTCGCCGACAAAAAAGCGGCCTCCTTGAATACCTCCATCCTTATCGTCTACGCCGCGATGCCACGCCACGGCGCCCCCCCCCTTCCAACGAATTGTGACATATACCAAGCAGGGTGTTACAGAACCCCCCCGCGCCATCAACGTCCCTGGAGAGGCCGAGCTCAGCCGCTAGCGTTATCCACCTGTCCCAAACCTCCTGAAGGCTCTGAAGGTGCCCGTGCTACCACAGCGACAGCGGCGTTCGCCGGGGAAGGTGTTGGCACTGTAGGCATTGCTCGAAAAAATACGAAGTGAAAAGATTCGGTTCACCCCACACACGCCTCCTTGCGATGCGCGCGCACGAGGGAAAATCTCAAAGAGTATTCGAAGATAAGGCTATTGTTCTACGACCTACGCCTTTCAAGCATCACAAAAACAACACCATAGCACGAGACACGAATCACAATCTTGGGATGTGCGGAGAGCGCAGCCGACGTTGTACTATACTGCCACACGGAGTCCCCCCCAAGCACATGTGGGAGGCCAAGCGCAGCCGACTAAACAGCGGCACGAACAGCAGACGGGATAAACAGTCGTACAGTCGAGGACAGTCAAGCTAGAGAACGCACACACAAGACCAACAAACAACAACAAAAATTGAAAAAAAACGCTGTCGTCACCATAACTGGTGGACAACATCCACCGGCGAAGATCGCAACCCCCGATACTAGCCAAAAGACAAGACAAGCCAAAGACTGGGAACAGAACAACTAAAGGCGAAACCTCAGAACCACCCTCGCAAAACCCACACCGCCGGTGTTTCGCCAGCTACACGGGAACAAAATTTCGTCCGACCAAGGACGAGCTGCTAACGGACTTCGGAAGATCAAGCAGCAACCAAGTCTTTACAGCTTGAAGGCCGATCGATCGTCGTCTGATAGGTCGGAAGACAGCTGCTTAGCGAACGGGTTGATGTAGTTGTCCTGGGGGAACTCGTTGAGGGGCATTATACCTCGGAGACGGTGCCGCTCCTGGGCGGAAATGGACGACGCACGCATAGAAAGACAGGTAGATGCAGCAGTTAAGACACACCGCACCGACGACACGACCAAGCGAGGCTGTTTTGTTTCTTTTCGTTCGAGGCTGTTTCTTTCGCGCGTTCTCGTTCAAAATACAACAAATCCATCTCTTCCACAGGTAGGTAAGAGACTGTTCGTGCCACAGTACTATCGATATTGTTTAGAAAATGTACTTACCGACACGTACGTGATGTAACCACGCCGAAGGGGATGGATTGAATTGGAAAATGTTTAGTCGGGATGCAAGCATATAGAAAGAGCAAGGGATGCATCCCAAACAATGATTTGTGATCCGACTGCTCTCTGCTAGTAGTATCAAAACCTCTTGCATGCGATGGAGCAGCGACGAACTCCCATCAAGCATTCGGGAAAAAACAGAGATACCTTATGTGAAAAGAGATAATGCACAAGCCGTTGCGGGCTTGCCACGCACACCCGTCCCCTGAGTCCGAAAAACGCAACAAATCACCCATCCAACTCCCATTTCCTATCTCCCCCACACGGCCCTCGCGCATGTACGTGCGTTGAAAAAATAACGACACTTCCATAAAATGAAACAGGAAGGAGGATCACGGCATGCGTCAAAAGACCGCGTCTTCCGCGCCCCCCCTGGTCCGGTGAGAACCCGTCCCGGCTATTTATAGGGATGCGAGGTCAATGATTTAACGACTACGGCATGCAGCATCCCTCACACCCACCCAAAAAAAAAGAGAGCGCACATCACTTTCCCACTACGGAACGCCTCCCCTAAGAAAACGCCTCCGTCCAGGCGGGTCTCCCACCTTGCGGTACTGCCCCACGGCGAAGACCACAACGGCCAAGAACGACCCCACGGCTCCGGCTCCGATGGCCATCACCAGCCAGAACCGGTACTGGGCACGGTTCCTCCCTGGCCCGCCCATCCGAGACATGGCAGACTGCTGTTTCGCCGCCAGTATGTGAGCGGACTCGTTGGTTGATGCTGCTGCGGGAATTTCGTCCTGTGGGGCACGGGGGGGGTGAGGGGGGAGTCACAGTTTTTACGAAATATGCATGCAAGCACACAGATACCACCAGGGTTTTGCCGGGCTGCGAGAAGTCGTCCAAGCCTCGAATGCTTCAAGCACGGTTTTACGGCCGCGTGGGTTGTGTGAGTGGGCTGACAATTGGATACGGGAGGAGCGCAGTGCCGGTGACTTCTTCGGTATGCTGATTACCAGTCAAGGGAACGGCGGCTGCCGCGCTGCCGCCTGCTGACAGGCTTGTCTTCCATCAAGAACGACCCCTAAGACCTCTACCCAGTGCATCCACAACCGTTCCCACGAACGTACGAAGCAAAAATTTCAGTCGTATCAGGTTTGCCCAGAAAGTTTCGGAACAACGTCTCGCCACACCCCAAAAACAACATACAAAGTACAAAAAAAAAAACGGCATGCAAGTAAAAAGAGACCGTATCGTTGCAGCAGGCAGCATGAAGGAACGACTGAAACGGAACAGCCAGGAGCTTCCAAGACAGAAATAGAAAAATTCCCAGCCTTCCCTAAAACCATCAAAGGCAGCGGGGGGGGGGCATACGGGACGGATAACCGAGCGGTAACGCGGGAGCGACCAACTCCCCATGACACGTCGTTTGCTCAAGAAACTGTTGCTCCCAACGAGCTGTTGCGTGCAGCAGCAGAAACTGCAGCAGTCGTTGCGTCACTGCCTTCGTGGATCTGGAGGGGCGGGGCATGGCTCACAACCCTTGCCAACGAGGGCTGCGTGATTGTTACCATCCCACTAGCATGCTACCATCCGTTCCATTACTATTTCTTTTTTTGTACTAATGGTTTCCTTGTTGCTAACGCCAAACGGATTTAAAAAGATCAATTGCTGTTCATCGCTATCTTGGACGCACTACCTTGGATGAGGAGAAACTTGATCTGGCAAGGAAAAGAGACACGAGCAATCCAGCTGTAGCACATGGATAGCACATGCACCTTGCTGCATGGGTGTCTACGCGTGTAGCGTTCAATTTCATACACTACGGTACACGGCCAGAGAGACGGGAAGCACCAGTAATAAACGTGGTCTTCATCCACACGGCGGCAGAAAAGCAGGCGACACATGCAGCGCGCGCATGAGAACGGTTATCGTCTCCGTACCGGCGCGATCCCTTTGATGTGTGTGTTTTTGTTACCAATAGAATCGACCGCGCTATCCGACTGACCACTGAAATCTGTGCGTGTGTTGGCAAGTCAACAACAAAGCGCGCGCGTGCAGACACGATTCAGTCACCTGTGGCCGAGACGACCTGTCTGCAGCGTCATCCCGCGACGCACTCCCCTTCAACGCCGGGCCACCGGCCTCCTCCTCCTCCTCTCCCCCCTCCTCTCCCGTCTTGGAGCTGGCCGTTGTTTCCCCCCCCCGCGGTATCGCCGAAGGCACCTCCTTCCCCTTCTGGCTGTTGGAGACGACCGGGCTGTGCGTATCACCCGTCTTCTGCCCGTTGCTTCCGCCCGCATTTTCCGCAAGGGTGGTGCTGTCCGCACTGTTATTTTTGCCGCCGCTCGTTTGCTGCTGCGTCGGTCCCCCTCTAGCGCTACTATCTCTGCCGCCGCACACCTCGTCGATGTCTGCACCCGTGCACTCCCGCTCGGCGGCGGGGAGCTCATCCCCGCACAGGTCGTTCGACACCACGATCCTCGAGTCCAGCGTCTCGCAGAAGACAAGCCTGGTCTGCGTGCAAGTCTCGGCGGAGCACGCGTTCCAGTCGCCGTGTCGTCCCTGAACGGCGATGGCCACCTCCAAAACCCGCGAGGGTAAGGGGATGGTGCGGTGCTTCTTGACCTTGCCGGCTCTGAGTTGCCGTGAGGGAGACCTGCGCCCGCCGCGTAGCGAAGGCGGTTTCTCTGCCGCTGCTGCTGCTGCTGCAGGATGAGTAGTGCCGTGATGGTTTTGGCGGGACGGTTCGGCGGCTTGGTTACGCGAGCTCTGCGGCGACAGTGGCAACGACGGCCATAGCGTGCCCCATGAGGGCCACGCTGAACAGCGAACGGGGTTAAGCAGCAGCGGCAGCGGCAGGGTTGAGGTTAGCGCGAGGGCCGGGCCGGGGTGTGTGTGTTAAGAAGCACACGAGTGCTTCGTGTGTGGATGTCTACTCAGCAGCAGTGTATTGCGGGGGGATACGCAAATGAATGTATGTGTGACCAATCTCTCCGCGTTGTTTCTCTACTTGTTCTTGGGATTATGTAGCCATTTTTGAACGCTGGACACCTCGAGGACACCCGCACATGCATTCTGGCGATGAACGAGAACCGACATGAGAGGCGTAATGTTACGCAGAACGCTACTGCCTGTCGCAGCGGAAGCTAGAAACGGCCTTTGCCCCGAGCTGTAGAATCGGAAGGACACGCACGCGTGACCGGGATGCAAGCAACAGCCTGCATCGCCTGACGCCAGGACATAGTTGAAATGTATCCGCATCGCCGGGAGCACGTCGAGGCCAGACGAGCCATACTTGAAACCAACAGACTACTGGCCCATCCCCTCTTCCTTCTACGCAAAGCCTTACCTGCTGCTTGTACCGGGGCGGCTAGCAGGGAGCACCCCGCCAAGAGCCAGCCTCGTCTCCGCTTCAGTGACTGCCCCCGCTCCATGATAACCAACACCCTGGATGGGCACCCTCACTGTGCAACACAGACAGAGCAGCAGTAATAGCAGCCGTCTGATCTATTTCCGCAGCAAAGGCTTGGAGGCAGATCGTGCAGAAAAACGGCTACGTGTGCGCCTGTGCTCCTTTGCCGTGTAGTTGCCACGAGTTGGTACTGGTCGTCCAAGGTGGTGCGAGTGCCGAGCAAAGCTACGACTGTCACGTCTACCGACACACGAAATGGTTGACTAACCGTGACTGAAAAGGGTTCACAACGCGTGTTTGTGGGATGGAGGGGATAGGGGATACCAGCAAAAAAAAAAATGGCGGTTGGTTGGAGCCAGCTTCGCACGCAAGAGAGCTAACTGGACAAGAAGCGAAGGCTGCTTGCTCTGCATGGACCACGGCAGTGAAGTTCCTCGTGACGTCAATCACGGTTTTGTCCGGAAGGCAAACGGGGGCTGGTAGCGTAGCGAGGCGGAAGGCAGCAGAGACAGAGAGATGTCCGCTTATCCAAAGGCAACAGCGTGGACGTTTTCCCTCGATAGCCCTACTACCAACGACAACAAGAACAACAGCAGCAGTGCACCCGCGCCCGCAACACGCGCCGGCGGGCCGGGCGGGCGCCCTGGGCTCGCGGCAGGGACGAAAGGTAGGCACAGGAAGAAGGCTAGTATCGAGGGTAGCAGCGGTGACAGCGGTAGCGACGGAGTGAGCGCAAGCATGGGAGCCATGTGCTCGAAATCCGGCGGCAATGTCGCGAACAAGGAAAACATGGGGCAGCTCCCGGACGAGATGTTACCCCACGGTGTCGACAGCACAATGGCAGGCAGCGGCGGCAGCGTGGATGCCCAGGCGAACAGCAGGGATCGTGGCTTGGAGGCATTGAAGGGGGCTGCCGCAAGCTCCAACGGCCAAGCGGAGGACGACGGTGCCGCGGTGCTAGGAGCGGTGCTCGACTCAACGGCCTGCTTGTCCCCGGCTCCCGCGCATGGGGCTCAAGGTGCCGCTGTTGCTGTTGCTGAGGTTACCAGCCCAGCTGGCAGCAATGACGTTGAACATAGTGCCGCAGCAGTTGTCAATGGCATTGCGGGGCAAGACAAAGGAGTAAGCGACGTGCAGCCTGAGGACAGGTCCGCGTGGGTGGAGCGTAACTTGGGGATGCTGCCCAGGGGCGGCAGCGAGATCGAAGCGGAGAAGCTCAAAGAGGTATGTAGGTGTGCAAGTGTTCCGAGAGACAGCGGGGTTGCAGCACCGAGGAGGGGATTGCAATACACGATGTGCAGTTTTGCGCAATGGCTGGTGGTACAGCAGTAGTAGTAATGTCATGAGCGAGATATTCGAGCCAGCCACGCAGGATACGGCCCGCTACTGTTATACGCTGCTGTAGTAGTGCTTGTATTTCCGCTGATCCATGTTCGTGGATCCGCAGCTGTGCTCGCACGCAAGTAGCTCGCGAGCGGGCGCGCGTGAGAGGCAAAACAAGGCGAACGTCACACAACACGCCACCGCCGCCTCCTGTGTTCTCCTCCGCCTCTCTCCTTTTACATACGCTAGCTATGCATACCAGCGTTATTATGTTGCTTTTTGCCCCCCCCCCCCCC
>CACKRE030001515.1:91599-102268 GCA_902602495.3 Ectocarpus sp. CCAP 1310/34 | reverse complement strand
GTGGGAAGCGTTCCCCGTTCTCCTTTTATTTTATTTTGATCGGTCTCCTCGACGCTCTTTCTCGTTTGGTGCGGTAGCTGGTCTTTCTTTCTATCATTCATTTTGTTCCTCTTCCGAGTGGTTTTTGTACCCTATTTTTTTCTGTTTCTTCGTGGGGTCGTGTATGCCGGGTTTTGAGACCACGGGCTCCCAATCTTGTTTTTTAGAGCTAATGCGAGAAACAACAACAACAACAACAACTACAGCAGTAGTTGGCCCTGTATGCTGCTGTTTTGTTTTGTTTCCCCGCGGCGTCGTCTGTGCCGGGTTTTGACACCACGGGCTCCCCATTTTTTGTGGACTAGTCTATAGAGCTAATGTGAGAAACAACAACAACTGCCGGTATGTTTCCAGAGAATTTGCCGTTCGAAGTACAGATAAGGCCCGGGGATAAGAAACGTCGAAATCGAGTGGAGCCTCAATTTCTTACGGTCAGTCCAAGACCCAATATCAACAATTGCGACACACACATTATGAATTGTTTCTCTGCACCCAGGTGGTTGTTCGCAAAACCGAAAGTACCGGCAAACGCCCTGTTTCCAGGTGCAGGTTCCTGTGAATTTTTTTTTTCTTGTCGATTTATTTGCAAATAACCGGAAAATCTTGTTCACTTTTTCCTGGGGTGGGCTTTTGTCAGACCACAATTATGAGACCGGATTTCGACAGCTCTCGCGATTCCCCAGGTGTATTTTTTTTCCGATTTCGATTTCAGCAAAATTTGACGAAGTTATCGCCGAAAAACTGGATTAGATAGACCATTTTGTTCACTTTTTCCCTCCGACATTCAACCATAGAGCTTCAAAAAGACCACGGCAATCGATTCCTCTCGAAATTCCCCAGATGGAATTTTTTTCCGATTTTCCGAAAAAAATCTGGTTCGCGAGATATTCGGCATTTTGTTTTGCCGATGGGCGGCGNTTTTCGACACGCACGTCTACGCCGCAAAGACGCCCGAGCAGCTGGAGGAGGAAGAGAGGGAGGCGGCGAAAAAGGATCCAAAATACAAGAGGCCCAAGTTCGGCAGCAGCCTTGGAGACTTCAAAGCGGGCGAAAAAGTACGGACTACCGGCCGTACCTCAGGCCTGATCGGCCAGGCGAAAGGCGGACAGCAGCTGCTCATGGAGATGGGCTTGTGGGACGTTCCTGGCCAGGCTCCCATTCGGGTTCTCGAGTGCAAAGCGTGCAAAGAGGAAAGGAAGGCAATAAAGGCAGCAATAACCGCGTTCAACCGCGGCGGAGAGGCACGGCAGCAGGCGTTGGATGATGCTGCGCGCGAAGACCAGGACGGTGGAGGAGACGGTGCCTCGCCAGAGGAGGGGACAGAAGGCGGGGCGGCTGGCAACCGTGTCGGCATGAGGCGTCGCTGCTGCATTAGGAAAGTTTTTGCAGAGCTCAAGGCGTTCAAGATGGAGCTCAACAAGATCGAAAAGATGTTCAAGAAAGCGGGGCACATCTGCATATTCTTGGCGAAGTATCACCCAGAGCTCAACGCCATCGAGCGGTACTGGGGATACGTCAAGCACCTCCTTCGCCTCTCCTGCGAGTACTCTCTCCCGCATATGCTTGAGATTCTGCCAGGCGCCTTGAGTGGCGTCCCGCTGGGGTTTGTTCGCGGGTGGAGCAGGGTGACGTGGCTGTATCTCGAGGCCTACGACGAGGGATTGGTGGACTACCTCGAGGTCCGCGACCTCAAGAAGTGGTTGAGCCACCGTTCCCCCACGGAGAGGGGTGACTCCGTGGTTCTGGCGAGGGCAGGGGCAGGGAAGACGGAGGAGGAGAAGAAGAAAGCAGAGGAGAAGGCGCTAGCAGCCGCGCAGGAGCTGCGTACTGAGTCGATTAAGAGGGCGAAAAAGAATTTCAAATCGTTCAAGCAGAAAAGGGCGCTGCTCTCGCTGTGCGAAAAGCGCGAGCTGCGCCCGCGGTCGCGGTCGCCTTTAACTTTGAAGGAAGCGTTTAGGTTGTTGGTGAGATTCCTAGGAAAATAAGCTGTCCGAAACGCGCAAGCGTGGACGGAGGTGTGTGTCGTGGTGTTTGTGTTTTTGTATTTGTGGTGTTCACTTTAATTATAATCATTTTTGTGTGTTTGTGTCGTGGTGTTCGCTTTTGTAAATCGTGTCCTGTGAGGCGAGGGTTACCCGTTCAGAGCGTGTTTGGGCTCTTACCGGACATTTACAGTGTGATTTGGGGATTCTGTGAAGAGGTTAGGGGGCCCCGTGGGGGGTCGAGGGGGGGGGTAGGGGTTCCGTGGATCATTATGACCAAAAAGTCGCATTTTGCCCAAACACAAAAAACTCATCGGATATCGACGCAGCTCGACGCCGCCGTCACGGCCAAAGCAGTTTCACCTTCCAAATCGTTTTTGTTCGAAAGTTATCGCAAACAAAATGTACAAATTGTCCTGGACTGACCATATTTTGGGCAGAAGGACCAGCCGACGTCGGTCAATTTCTTAAAAGCGGATTTTTTTTTCCCTTGGGCTGTCGCATCCTGCTCATTCTCCTGTTGCTTCTGTATTCTCTTATTTCTGATGGCGAAGAAAACGACACACCAAAAGCCTTCCTGCAGCACTAAACCGACAGCTCGGTGTGGCGAACATTGGGGGTTGTGGCAGTACAGAAGTACAGCAGCAGTGGGTTGCGCAACCCGCGGCGGCGCTGGGGCGGGGGGCGCCGCGAAAAGAAGTACTCTCCGCCCCCACCTACCAAAAAATTACAGTTCATGAGCTACAGGTATGCATAGGAGGTGGGAGCAGGGAACATGGCAGCATTGGGACGTTTCTTTGGCGCACGCCCCCCCAGCTTCTACCCCTTGTTCCTTCTGCCTTGGGGTATCGCACGATCATTTTCCTTGTTGGGACGTTTCTTATGTTGCGCCCGAGGTTGAGATGTGTTCCTGTGGCCCTTGTTCTTATTTTCCGTCAATCAAAGAGCCTTTTTTTCTGAACATATTTTGTCTTGACTGCGGGCCCCATCTGTACAGAACGACTGGGTATTTCGTTGTGTGCGAGCCGAAAACACCGGCACTATTCAACCGGCACTTAAGAGGGCCCAATACTGTACCTACCTACTTTTGCTGGGAGCGTATAATGCAATGCAGGACGGCCGATGGTCTGATTCCTCGCGCCTCGGACGTTCGGCTGAAAAAAAGCCCGTGGTTCGGAGCATCGGAGTGAACGAACGTGATCATTCATCATTCATCCTGTCACATTTTTTGTACCCGTTCTGTGAGACCGCTATAGAGACCGGATCGGTCTCGTAGAGGGACAAGCAGCGTGGAAAAGGGTGCTTGGGAACGTACCTGCTATCATGCAAGTAGTTTCTTTTCGTGCGTAATAACGCCGGTACTGGCCGACAGAGAAAACCGCTGTTCTGCTTGCAAGGGGCGGTGGGACATGAGATATTTTGATTGCTCTATCGATTCGTGCGACGGAGTTGGAAAATGTGGCTGACCAGGAAACCGACCGTGCCATCCGTCTTTGACCAATTAGATCGTCCGTTCAGACTTGTCACTGCTAAATGTGTCATGGTGCTTGAGTGGTTCGCGAAGCGGCCTCCGTGTCCTGCACATCATTTTTTTTCGAATAAATTCATAGGAATCCAAATCAATCCTAGCTAGGTTGTCTTCGTGGGTGATGTTTCGATCGCGTAGAAAGAACCTAAATAAGAAGAGGTGCTTCGAAACAACACGGCCCTTGTAGGGATTCCAATCAATGGAATCCCAGATTGTTTTAGTGAATAGCGTTGAACACGTCCGTAAACAAAAGATGTGCTTCAAAACACGCCTGCCTCTAGGACTCAATAAAATAACATGGCGGTGACATCGGGTCATCGTCACCAAATCCAAGCATCCGCTTCGAGACACATCTCCATTAACCAAAAATCTTTGTTCTTTTCGACTGAAGGGACACAGCCCCTGCCACTAATAGCAATGAATGATCCTGCGCTGGTTCGGCCGTCGAGTGCGAACGCATACCCGCAGAAAACATGCACGCGCCAGAAGTGTCTACATGTCCTCGAAGATATCAAAATCTGCTTCTTCGTCATCGTCCACGCTGCCCCCGCTCCCCGTGGAAAAAGGCTCGAACAAAAAGCCTCCATCCTTGTCGTCCTCCTCCTCCGCTTGGGTGCCTTCATCTCATAAAGAAAGCGGTGCAACGTGTGAAGGGGCGCGCGAGGCGGGGGAAGGAAGTGAGTGCAGTAGTGGTCCCGCAATAGTCCCGGTTTGGCGTTCCGCAATATTCCCGGTACGGTAAGTGCCAGCCCCTTCCATCGGTACGCGGTACGCACTACAGCAAGCAACTGGCATTACTCAGAGTATGAAACAAACATTTGAATATTCCGTCTGTGTCACCCGATTTCACCGGCATTATTCAACCCGCACCACACCGGGACCGCTACTCTGTGCTCGTTCGTTGCTTGCGTGAGGTAGCCGTTAGGCCGTTGACTACCTACCCATCCGTATCCAAATACGACTTCCTTCCCCGAATTGTTACCGTCAACGTGGCTAGCTGCCTCTGTTAAGGTTCTCGCCCGACCTCCTTCCGTGCCTTCCCGACTAAGGTATTCCGTGGATCATTCCAGCCCAACCGGTCCTTCCACAACATTTCCCCCATACCACCTTGTCAACCAGGTCGTGATGGATATTTCCGGCATTTCACCAGCCTTGTATGGAGGGCAGTGGAGGGCGGGACATCACCACTTTGTGTCGGTGGATTAGTCTGCTCATTTTCACAACGAACCATTACTCACATATGACCAAAAATCCCGTCTCTGTAGAGGCTTGAATGGGACGCATTCATACGCTCGATATCGATACAGCTGTTGTGGGATTCACGAAAGCGTTGGTCCTTTTTCGTCTGGGACTACAAATTAAAAAAATTGCGCTCCCTTCTTGCGGTGCAGCAGCAGCCGCGGACACGTACGTGCCCACTAACAACATTCGTCAACCACCCCTGAACCTCAACCGCCCTCCCCCCTGCCTGAAACACGACTTGGTTTCCATGTAGCGCTCGAAAACCACCTGGCTTGAACGATGCGGTGCATAACCTAAGACCGGAAAAAACTTACCCTTGTTCTCCGCGGCCCCTTCGTCCCCTCTCGCTGCACGCCTCCTTTCCCGCCGGTTCGGGGGTTTCGGTCTGTCCTTCTCCCTCGCAACATAGGCCAGCGACAGCCGCCCCTCTTCGTCGACTCCGTTAACTCTGACGTACATCTTCTCCCCCACACTCGCGAACTCGTTGAGGTTGTCCAGGTACCTGTTGTTAGGGTTGTCGGCGGGTGTAATACTGTAAGTCCCGATATACCATACCGCGGTCCCGAGTTGTATGGGTCCCAATACACCGCGGTAAAAATCGCTTGTCACGGGGTTTGGCTACCACAATACAAAAAGCTATATATTCCCCAACACTCATCAGTGTGGTGTCCCGATACACCGCGGTAAAAATCACTTGTCACGGAGCTTGGCTACCATAGTAATAAAAGCTGTATATTCCCTTCAACTCAATATTGTGGCGTCCAGATACACAGCGGCAAAAATCGCATGTCACCGGGTTTGACTACGACGCTCAAAGCGATATATTCGTTCCCCAAAATTGAATAGCGCGGTGTCGCAATATACCCCTGTATCGCTTGTCGCGGGCGTTGACTACGAATCTAAAAGCTGTATATTCCCTAATACTCAATAGTGCGGTGTCCCGATATACCGCGGTGATATTTGACTGTCACTACACCGCGGTACGGTATGGTACGGTCTTTCGGGACCACGACAGAACTTCATTACAGACAACGCCCGCGCTTTCAGAGCGACTATTGTTGGTTAAGGCTGGGTTCTTGGTCCTTAGGGTCATGCTATGTACGAATGGCCGCAATAAAGGTTGTAGTGTGGGGCATCTTTTGCTATGCGCACACATTCAGCAGTCGATGTCGATTTGCGTACCGACACACAGAGAGTCCGACATGAACCTATCGCTACGTCTATCTTGCCCTTACATGTATCAGTAGCAACAGCAGTCGACGCCGACATGCTTCCAACCCACAGAGACTCCGACCTGAATCTGCCGCTATGTTTGTCTTGCGCTTAGACTACATGCTTCATGTACCAGAATGCAACAGAAGTCGACGCCGACATGCCTACCTACCTACCTACCTACCAACACGTTAGCGCTCGCTTTTTACCTGTTCTCCTTCTCGCTGATGGAAGAAATGTGCACCAGGCCATTAGCTTTCGCACCGACGTCAACGAAGAACCCAAACTCCAACACCTAACAGTGCAGCAGCAGCAGCAGCAGCAGCAGCAGCAGCAGCAGAGAGCGGGGGGCACANCACTTCTACTAGCTAGACGACCCAACCGGGGTCACATAGGAGGGGGGGGTTGGACCCCCTCCTGCGGTTCATGCCTGAGGTATTTTTATCGCGAGAAGGGTACAGCAATCCCTTCCCTCGCGACTTACGAAGTCGATTATGGTTTACTAACAAACGAGCTTTGCAGCGCGTCGCTTTCATCCTAGACCAGGATTTATTTAGTGGGAAAAAAACTCTCTCTGCCGGGACTCGAACCCATGACCTGGTCCTTAGCAGGCTGCGAGGCTACCCACTAGACCACCGTGGCGACCGGTAACATGTGTGACCANGTACCCTTCTCGCGATAAAAATACCTCAGGCATGAACCGCAGGATGGGGTCCAGCCCCCCCCTCCTATGTTTTGNGTGACCACGGTTGGGTCGTCTACCTAGTAGAAGTGGAGGATAGGGGCCAGAGGGGCAGACGACAGAGTCCAACGATGGGAGAAAAAAAAAAAATACATGCTGATCACAGCCGGAATGACCCAAGATGGGGATGGAAGCACGCACCAAAAAAAAAAACACACACACACTAAGGAGGACGAGGGGGATCCAAAACGCACGAGGAACGAAATAAAGACGAACGCGTGTCGTGACAGAACGAAAAAGACGCCCGAAAGCGACAAGCACAGGTACCGCAAGGTTGCCCGTCAGCGCACGGGGGTGCGATCGATCTTCAAAGCGAAATTTCAGGAGGGTGCGAGCGCCAATTGACACTTTTCAGGAAAGCTCTTCTCGATGAGACGTTTCCAAAACCGTCCTTTTCGACGGTGGTGACCTCCAGGTTGTGGCCAAACTACGCTTTGAAAATCTTTCGCACCCCTGCCTGTGCTCTAGCTGACTCGCAACCTTAAGAGTTGTATTCTCCTGGCGCGTCCAGTCATTGTTTGAACATCCTGTGCATAAGCTTGAATAGACTCAAAATGAGTACAGCATCCAGACGATATTTGCCCCGTACATTGTCAAGACTACAACCCATCCCGTTCGACTGAGATATTATCTCGAAAAAGAAGTCTTTCTTTCTCGAGTGTCTGTACTTTCTTTAAAAAAAAACAGTTCCGAAAGGTGCAATGACCGGCGTAAATAAAATGGGATGATCAATAAAAAATGCAAGGGGGTACAGTCGGTTAACTCTATGCCAGCCGACTAACTGCTGTGCCTCTCATCCTCACGGTGCCTCCCAAGCATCTCCCCACCCTCCAACTTACTGCCACTCACCCTCACGATGCTTCCAAGTATCTCCTCTCCCTCCATCAGATCCCCCGTCTCTTTCCTCCTCGCAAACCTAGACTTCTTCTTCTGCACCGCGTTCTTCATCCGCCTCAGGTCTTCCACCGAGACGTGGGGGTCGAGGGTAACGTGGAACCTCCCGTTTCCGGGAAATGTGTCTTTGACGAACACTTTCACCCTGTCCCCTGCGAAAAAAAGCGGGGTAGACCATATCGGCGGTGTTGGAACGTTGGCAATGCATCTCGACCGTTTCAATTTGTTCTTCCCGTTAGACGAACACCTTTATGCGGTCCCCTGCGACACAAAGAGGGTTGAACTACACCGACGGTGTTGGTGTGTTTGAACTATACTATCACTCTTTCGCTTCTCTCCTTGACGAACACCTTTGTCCTGCCCCTTGCGACAACAGCGGGTTAGACCGTGTCGGCGGTATGTTGGTGTCAGTATTTTACTAACATATTTTTCGCGTCTTTCCTTTCAACGAACACCTTCATCCTGTCCCCTGCGAGAAGAACGGGGTAGACCATATCGGCGGAGTTGGGCGTGTTTGCAATTTTCTTGGACCACTTTTTTCGTTTCTTCCTCAAAATGAGCACCTTCATCCTGTCCCTTATCCTGTCCCTTGCGGCAAAAAGGCGGGATGAAACGTATCATCGGCGGTGCCGTGTTTTCAATTTTCTCCCTCAGTTTTCGTTCTTTTCCTTAGAGAGCACATTTCGTCCTGTTCCCTGCAAACAAATCGGGTTAGCATAGCGGCGAATATGTTTGTGTGGTTCCTGCTGGTCTCTTTGAGACACGGCGAGAACGAACGAGAAAAAAGCGGGTTCACGAACCATCGGCGTTGTTGGTGTGCTTGTCATATACCACTCCCTTTTATCGCCTTCTTCTTTCCCTCCATTGAGACATGCCGAGAACAGCACCAGAGAGACGTCGAGTCGCGGTCCCAACACGACGAAGGGTGTTCACGGACACCGGACGGACCTCCTCGAATGCGCTTGCTTCATCTGGCACCCCTATTCGCTGCAGGATGGACATGTGCAGTCCGGGACTAACTGAAGGGCAAGAAGGTTAACAAAAAAAATACGCACTTGACTCTGTTCTCTGTCCCCCCCGGGATACAGAACGCGCCCGCACTCAAGAGCCTCGATGAAAAGTTCGGCCGAGGCTGGGGTTCTTGCCGTATATGACACAAGATAACACACCCCCTGGCCCGATTTTTCAAGCTCGATTTATCAACAGCAATGAGGGCGGGGGTGCCGAAAACGGCGGCGTTGAAGCCGTCTCGTCAAGAGCTCTCCGAAAACGTCTCGTTTCGTCTTTGCATGCTCTTGGTCGTGGAGTAATCGCGCTTTGAAATCGCCCCAGGGGTGTGTTATCTTGTGTCGTATACGGTTCTTCCTGTATTCATAGGGTCATGCTACGAATGTTCGCAATATAGGTTGTAGTGTAGCGGTTCTTAACCGAGCTAATAAATGGTGCTCAAGTTCTTAACTCTTGATTTTTTTGAGGCTCGATTTCCTTACTCCATAAGTGCGAGCGCGTTTTCTGTATCGACCAACCATGATGAAACTACAATACATATATCATACGTTGATTTCGGCACGTCAACCAAGCACCCGAAGACCGCGGCGGAAATGACAGCACGCGATTTCGCGTGCAAGAACAGCAACCACAACAACGACAACGACGACAACAACACCAACATGAACAACAACATCTACGACAACAACAACCTAACAACAGCAGTAGCGACAAACAGCGGCAGTAATTTAGCACCCTGAAACGGCTCTAACCCTCTAAAACAACAAGAACAACAACAGCGGCAACCGATTCCAGAAACTCTCACCCTCTGAAATAGTGTTAGTCTGGTGCTGCGTCTTGACGAGCTGCGCCGAGAGCGCCGTGTCCTCCGGTATGTCGTCCTTCCCCAAGAACCCGTCCACCTCCTCCATTACCATGGGTTTACCGTCCCGGCGTTTTCGCCTTGTGGGTCGGCCGACGCCGCACTGGACGAACGCCGCGAACTGCGTAACCGTCTTGACGACACCTTCCAGACAACAAACAAAAGAAGGACATGGATCCATTGCGACACAAAAAAGAAAAAAAGACAGAGTCGACTGCCTCCCTGCTGTTGTTTGCGACAAAAGTAAGAAAAAAAGACATAGTCAACTGCCTCGCTGCTGTTGTTTGCCGCATCCTTTCGATGTTAACAAGGGGAAGCAACGAGAGACAGAGAGAGAGAGAGAGAGACAGAGAGAGACAGAGAGAGAGAGATGTGGGTTCGGTGCGATAGGAGAAAGAAAAATGAACCAGAGAGAGAAGTCTTTGCGAAATACCCCAGAAAAACAAACAAGAGAAAGCGAGAGACAGAGAGACAGAGAAATAGGGTGGCAAAAACGTATACGTCAACAAGCGCAGAACTGTAGGCGGCGATTAATACCACACCCCGCTAGTGTTGTCAACAAGAAAATAGCAGCATGCACGGCAAGAATTGACGGCTTGGTTTCCAATTTTTTCAGAGGGCAGCCGTCGGGGGGGGCATTGGTCTACCGCAGGTTGCATGACATATCGCACACACCTCTGGAGCAAGTTGTAATGCCCAGTTCTCTGCACGACATTGACGACGCCAAACTCAAACGAAACGTTTTCGGAAAGCTCTCGACAAGACGGTTCCAACGCCGCCACTTTCGGCGCCATTGCTGTATTGGTTGCAGAGCAATCGAGCGTTGAAAATCGGTCCCCGGTGTGTGTGTGTGGTATCTTGTGCAACGTACGGTAGTTGGGCCATTAATCAAAACCTGAGCCCTGACGTTTCTGATCTCCGGCCGCTCACTGCTTTACCACAGCGGCCTTGCGTGGCCGACGAACACCTAGGCCTGCTTCCCTCATCCCTCACCCGTGAGCTCCTCTCCACGCTTGAGGTCCGCGAGCGGCTTGAGGGTTGAGGTGTCCAGGATGGGAGCGAGGGCCTTGGGGGC
The DNA here is from genome assembly GCA_902602495.3 of Ectocarpus sp. CCAP 1310/34. Taxonomy (NCBI): domain Eukaryota; class Phaeophyceae; order Ectocarpales; family Ectocarpaceae; genus Ectocarpus; species Ectocarpus sp. CCAP 1310/34. The sequence continues at coordinate 91,684 of CACKRE030001515.1, read as the reverse complement.
ACGAAGCGATACTTCTAACCGTCCCTCAGCCTCGATCACCTGCTCGCGAGTTTGTTGTTTTCAAGATCAAGGGGGGGGGGGGCAG